>NTHP01000448.1:449497-460122 GCA_003416845.1 Oplegnathus fasciatus
ACATATTTTAGATTTTTTTAAAAAGAAGAAGAAAAATACAACTACAGCAGTGTGGATAATAATACCAAATACCAAACAAAATAGTCAAACAATAGCAAAGTTACCAGTGAATAGATGATGACAGAATCAGCTCAATAAAGTTATCAAATAAAGTGTTTTCTGCTTGTGTCTCTTCAGAGTCTGTTGTGGGCGTTCAGGAAGACAGGAAGAAAGTCCCCTGGTCGGACAAAGAGACCATCATCCTTCTGGAGATCTGGGGAGACCCACAGGTAGAGTATCAAATATTATAATGGGAGTTCTGCATTTTAACTACATAGTTATGCCTTTAACTTCCCTGATAATCAAGCTGAACTACCTTCTCACTTCACTTCATTACCTTCATTATTTGAATTGCTGAAAAGATCAAAGATATGGGCAGAAAGCTTTGATCTTGTATGATGCTTTTTTCCTCTGTGAAACTCAACTTGACAAAGGGAATAACATGTTTTTAAAAAATGAAAGATAAATGTATCCAATCCCAAAATGGAGGATGTAGGCCCATGGTATCCTCTGATTGTTCAAAGTCATTTCAAATATTTCTTTTATATTGCCACCTTTACTGAGAATTTCACCTACATTTAGGTCCAGCAGAGCATGAGACGCTACCCACACAACGGTCACATTTTCACTGAAATATCAGAGAAACTCGGCGCCAACGGCTACTCCCGCAGCGCCGATCAATGCCACACCAGGATCAAGCGGCTGAAAGCCAACTATCGACAGTGTCAGGAAAACATGAGGTAGAGGCTGCACATGAATATTCAGTTTGCATACTGTACTCTTGGACTGTAGGGCATGCGTGTGCTAATACAAGTGCCTTTACTGTCTGTAGCTCATCTGGGACTGACAGAGTCGACTTTAAATTCTATGATCTGCTGGAACAAATCCTGGACAAGCAGCCGTCAACATCCTCCACTCTGGTAACAGACTCCATAGAAATATCAGAAGACTCCAACGGTGAATCAGTGACTGAAATAGGTAAGAAATCCCCTCATCTCCTCATGGATAGAGGGGCAGCATACAGTTTTACATTATTGTTATTGACATGTGCTGTGTTTGAAATGTGTTCTTCAAAGAAGCATTTCCTGTCGAGCTAGAACAAGAAGTCGATTAATCCACTACAATTTTGGTAATCAATTAATCGTTTAAGTCATTTTCAAGCCAAAATGTGAAACATTCTCTTGTTCCAGCTCACAAAATGTGAGAATGTGCTGCTTTTCTCTTTATTATATTATTATAAATCAAATATCTTTGGGTTTTTGACTGTTGACAAATCAAGCAATTTGAAGACTTCAACTTTTGCTTTGGGAAAAGAACATTTTCCACTTGTTTTCTGATGTTTTACAGACAAAACAATTAACCAATACACTGACAAAAGAATCTTAAATTAATAATGAAAATGATCATTATTTTTCAGCCCTAATTTCCTGTAGAAAATGTGTGTGATTGCTGAACGGGCTGATTAGCTTGATTTTAGTGATTTTAGCTCTTATGAGGTTCTTCTAGTGTCTCAGGGTTTGCAAGGTTGGTGGGTTCTAGGGCATTACTCAACAATTCTTCAGGTGTCATAGTATATACTGTACATTAATTGTGTAATGTTTTATAGTCAGTACAGTAACATTTAAATCTAATTTGTACCATATATTGATGGCAAATTTATAATATAAAATCAATGGGAGTAAATGAAGTTGAGCCTCAAATGCTTTCAGGACATAATAAAAATTACACATACTGTCATGAAGAGCTTGTATATAGTTAGTCAGCTGCAAAACTGAGCTTTTTAAAATTTGTGCTGCACTGTATGTAATGGCTGATGTATAAATACAGTGGAAGAGAATAGGGCTTCAAAAGCTTCAATACAGCATGTAACTCCTAATAGCTAATTTACTGTAAATGTCATAATAATGGATGTATGTGCAGTTGATCAGTTGATCAATATTGAGCATTTTGAATTATGAATGGAATTTGTACTTATACACATGCTGAGTTATAAATACTACTGTATGGGAGTAAATGGACCTCTGTATACTTCAAGCGAGCCCTTGAAACAAAATGTGGCAATTATGGCATAATGTTAAATGCTAAAATGTAGTGTAACAGTTGCACGGGTAGAAAAGAGTTACAGAGTTACACAGCAGTATCTCTTTAAAGGTAGCTAACATTAGCCACCAGAAGCTACTGGTCATACCAGACCAAGAGAGGTTGTAGCAACAAAACCCAGGAGTATTTTAAGTTAAGAAGGGGTGTGTTTTTATTTCTTATTAATTTAGCTTTACATTTGTAGGAGAAAGAGTATGTTATTCCTTCTTTCAAAAAGTGACATAGACTTGCTTTAATGCATCATATAACTCATAAACTGTACTTGTCATCATAACTCATGTATTGTATTGTATTTTAAATTAAGATAAAGCAGAAACAAGGATCATCACAGCTTATACAGAATGTTTTTAGGCTTTACTGTATTGGCATTTCCTGCATCATTGGAAATGTAGTAACATAGAAAAATCTAATTTCTCGGCTGTACTTTGTGATATTGCCCATTCATACTAAAACCAGCGCAAGACGGTGACAATCGCTGTGTCTCTTCTGTAAGATGGAGAAATCAGCATGTCAACAGAAAAACCTGCACCTAGCTCGTGGTCAGATGAGGAGACCCTGGCGCTTATCGAGATCTGGGGCGAAGAGGACGTTCAGAGGGCGCTGAGGGGGTTCGTCCACAATGGACACGTTTACGCCGACATTTCGGAGAGAATGCAAGACCTCGGCTTCTCGAAAACGTCGGAGCAGTGCCGCTGGAAAGTCAAGTCACTGAGGAACAACTTTCGACAGTGCTACGACAGGAAGAAGTGAGATCAATCTTTCTGTCTGTTCGCCCGTTTATCTGTTTGCAAATATAATCCAGTATCACAGTAACGGTCTTTTCATGCCTTCCAGATGTGGAAGAAGAGTAGATTATAGATTCTACAAGCAGCTGGAGCAAATACTCGGACAGGAAGCAGTTTCTATTGATGAGTATGATGAAAAAGATGAACAAGCAGACCAGGATCCAGGTACATTTTCATTCATTCACACATAGGTAGAAGAAATGCTCCGTTAGATAAACATTCAGTCAGTCTTTCCAACCGCTGCTTCCACCTGAAATAGGTGGAGATGGTGTGAACACAGCATGGACGGAGCAGGAGACAGTCGCTCTGGTGGAGGTGTGGGCTGAAGATGACGTGCAGCACAGCCTGAAAACCTGCGTCCGCAACGGGCACATATTCGCCGACATATCGGAGAAAATGGCCACCACGGGATACCTGAGGACGGCGGAGCAGTGCCACTCCCGGATCAAAAGGTTGAAGAAGACTTACAGGCGTTACTGCAACAGCCGGAGGTAAATAAAACGGAAAGGAGAAGACATTTTTATTTCAAATATTAATAAATAAAATGTCCTTCATTGGAGACATGTTTTCCAACTTGTCTGATTTCCGTTTTCCAGAAGTGGAGGTCGGCCCGCTGCGTTTCGATACTTCCACCTGCTGGCTCCGGTGCTCGGTGATGACTCCGTGTTTGCTGAAGTGGACGATTCTGCTGCTGACGTCACCTTGCAACCCTTCATGGACAAGGATCCTGACATGTGTAGGTTTAAGTATAATCAGATCCGTTTAATAAGTGCAATTTGTGTCATCACACCTTTGGAATTATAAACAGTTTTATTGAGCAGATACTATGCAAATCTCAAAGATAAAAGCCAATAACAAATCTGTTGTTCCTCCACTTAGACGAGCGACCCTCACCCAGCCACCTTCTGGCCGACCTGAGCAGAAAGATGCCCTGGTCTGACCAGGAGACTCGCACCCTGCTGGAGATCTGGGGTGAGGACACCGTCCAGCTCACCCTGAGGGGCTGCCTGAAGAACCGCCACGTGTTCGAGTATATCTCTGAGAAGATGAGTGACCGAGGATTCATAAGGACCTCAGAGCAGTGCTACTCCCGCATTAAGCGCCTTAAACATGGCTTCCTCCATGAAAAGTCAGTCAAGAACTATGATTCTTTTTTTCTTCTAAACACATTTATGATTTGTATTATTGGTATTGTTGTTAATAGCCAGAACCATGAGGCAATGTTTGGTTGGTTAGAGGTCGAACAAACTCTTGACAATATTCTACAAATCGTGTCGGCTCTTTATCGGGCTATATTCAACATTTAACCTTTTATTACTGTGAAAATTTATGTTAGGATCTTAGGATTTAAAGTCTTGAATTTAGTTGACATTTTTTAGTACAGTTAGATAAATGTATTAATATTTCTCAGCAATTCTAAACATTTGCTTTAACAAACACAGCAGTTTTAAAATTATTTTTGTTTCGTTTTGACGTAACTGTGATTGAAGGCTCATTTCATGTCTGAACTTGACCAATTTTTGTTGTTTAAATTGATCTCTGTGTTTTTTAATTGTCGTGGAAAGCGTTTAGGGATTAGCTTTGCCGGCTAATAACAGGCTACAAATTTAAATGTGTAAATGTATCTGGTCGTAACTGTTTCGTGTTTTTTACCCTTTAAATTCAGGGAGGAATTTAAATTCTTCAGCGAGATGGATGAAATCTTCAGGAGGGAGCTCAAAGTGGACGGCTCAGTCGCAGACATGTCGGCCACCGATGAGCCGGATGACTGCACACTAGTGCCTCCTCAAAAGAAAGGTGAAACCTGAAGAAAATATACATCTAGGTTGTGTTTTTGCTTCAAAATGTGAAGTGACACCGTTGGCACCAAATCAAAACACATGACAGATACAGTTTCATATACGTATTGCGGAAAAAGTTAGAGCATTTTCATTCTGAGACTTCCACCCTGTTAGTTGCCTCAGGTACCCAGTGGATGGCTGACAGCTCTAAGCTGCCCTGGAGCGACGCGGAGACCGAGGCCCTCCTGGACATATGGGGGAGCGAGGAGATCCAGGAGAACTTGAAGGGCTGCACCAAGAACAAACACATCTTCATCCAGATCTCTGAGGTCATGGCCAGCCAGGGCTACCTGCGCACCCCTGAACAGTGTCAGACCAGGATAAAGAGGCTGAGGGCCAATTTCCGACACTTCCTGGAAGGCAGAAAGTAAGTACCGTTGTTCATTGTTGAGGGATGACCGGATGGCATAATGTGGTTAGATCATGTTGTACATTCTTAATACAATTTTATTCTCTAAGCTGTTTCTCTCCTTATAACAAGCTCTGAAATCTGTTTGCTGTTTCCAGAGGAGAGAAACAGGAATGCAAGTTCTTTGACCAGTTGGTGCAGATATTTGGCAGCAAGTACGTAATAAACTCTGACCCCCTGGCCGACGATACAGCCGATGTTGTAGGTAAGAAGTCACATTCCTTCACAGTTGTTCATCATGTTAGCCTTATGCAGTGGTTTTTTAACTGGATAATGCTTGTGGTAACCAGTGAGCTATGACAGATTTACTTGATTGCTATTATTATAGTTTCTGTCATGTTTTGTCATCTAAATAACAGATTCGTCAATTATCTCCAGTCTAATTCCTGTTTCAGAAGTTAGAAATCATATCACAGCTACTTCAAGGAGGTTTTTTATATATACCGTGTATGAAAATAAAACTGGAGAGGATGTAACTCTTCTTTTTTGTATTTTTGAGTAGTCGACTGTCTTCCGTTATCACTTTGGCACTATTGGAGCAAGAAGCTTCAAAAGTCGAGATTTTGGGGAATACACTTTCTTCTAGGTGACAAGAACGATACCACTGGAATTTCTGTACAATACGAAGCTGCAGCCAGGAGATTTTATCTTAATTAGCTTAGCATAAAGACTGGAAACAGCTAGCCTGGCTCCTAAATATCAGCACCTCTAACGCTCACTAACTAAGACGTTATATCTTTACTATAATTCATGTAGAAATCAGAAATCAAAAGAGTAAAGATCACTCGCATGCTTGCCAAACCAACTCATTTAAATTCCCATTTTGAAAGTGCTGTAAACCATAACCAGTTGTTTGTGAGTCATATTCACAATTTAATATTTACTTTGTCTGATCCAGAGACCTGAAACTGTCCATCGCCGTAGAGTGAAATCAAGAGGACACAGCTGACTGACGAAGGAACATCCAGCAGAGACAGAACAAGGACGTTCAAACTGTTTTATTAACGGCTGTGGTATGCAGTTGTTTACAGATGACAGAAGAGGGCCTGTCCAGGCTCACCCAAATCTACGTTTGCCTCTGTATATACTTCAAATACTTTTACATTCTTCATACACACTGGCTGTATTGGTGTGTGTGTGTGTGTGTGTGTGTGTGTGTCTGTCTGTCTGTCTGTCTGTCTGTGCGTGTGTGTTTGCATCCCTCCACCAGAGTGTCTTTGTGATTATTTACGATAGAGCCATGACACAAAAACCAGGAAGCTCAGGGCTCGAGGGACAAAAATGGATCTCTGATCTTGACCTGGTGGGAGTCACACACAACGCGGTGCTCCTTCAGAAAACATGTTTTTACTAGTATTTAGTTATTTTGTACTTGAACTAAAAGTGAGTGATTCAAAGCACACGCAAAAAGGAATACACGCAAAGCCTCTATTACTGTAACCACAGCGTACATTTGCTTTTTGGTCTTAATTCAGGTCTCACTTGTTAAATCTTCTGTCTTTGCACTTGTTTACAATGTTTGAAATCTGAGTGGTGGAATTTGAATTCATGATGTTAATTCTTATTTTTTACAGGGTATGAGTTGATCTTGTCCAGAATTTTATTTATTTAAATTATTATTTACAATTAACTTTAAATATGTTACACTTCAAACTTTATTGAAGCACACTTTTTCCATAAACATGTAGAGGTTTTGTCACATCCATTAAAAGATAATGTCTGAGGATTTATTTCCGTGATTTGTTGTGTGTTTATGTTTCTTTGCGTGAAAAGTTCATCCACAGGTTAAGATTGTGGACTTCACACTAGAACCTTAATGGAAATAACAATAAAAGTGATATAAAAACACAATCAGAAGGTGCAGTTAAAGCTTCCAACAGTTGAGTACAAAGTTCAGTACATTCAGTGCTTGATAAGGAAGCAGACAAATGCACCACATTATCATCCCTGCAGAAGAGAGTACAAATCTGCAAAAAATGATTGTCTATATGTGAAAATATATCAAATCTCTACTCAGGAATCAGAGGGGTGAGGTAAAACCAAAGCAATACAGGAAGGGAGCAACAGCCAATTTAATTAAAGTTAATCAAATCAAGTTTGGATTAAGAGTAAATGAGCCTTTTAAACTGGGATTACTGCAGCAAGTAGGGAGCAGGTGGGTGGTTTCTGGCTAACAAGATTAGATCCAGACATACAGTGGTGGAAAGTAACTCAAGTACTATTAAGTACACTTCAGAGATACCTTACTTGAGTATATCAACAGTATGTTACTTTGTATTTCTACTCTACATTTTAGCAGCAAATATTACACTTTTTACACCACTACATTTATCAGGCAGCTGTAATTGCTAGAAAAAATAAATGTGTTCTGTTAAGAAAAATCGTATGAGACCACCCCGCAGCGATCAAGTCCAAACTATCTCTCTCATCCACACAGACTCCCAATGATTTACTGCTGTTTACATTAACTGCAGCCAGCTAGAGCTTCCTGCTCTGCCTGTATTAGATCAGCTGAAGTGTAATGAAGGGAAATCAGAGGGAGGTTGCTAGGCAACGATTTCTAAACAGGGCAAGGTTTCCCGTCACAAGGCCATAAGTTTGTCATGCTAATACTGTATCAGATACTGAGGCAGGAAGGTGCAAGCTTTTCATTACATTTATGGTCTAAATGTTTGTCCAGCACAGAGAGGCAGAGCTGAGCTGGAAAACCCCTCTGGTTTGTGCAGTCTCGTTAGGGATGCTGGTCTGTTGGTCTTTGGTCAGGACTGAAATATCTCAACAACTATTGGATGGATTGGCATGACATGACATTTTCTACAGACATCCATGGTCCCCAGAGGATGAATCCTTATGACTATGGTGATCCCCTGACCTGACTTGACCTGATGATGACACCAGATGACAATTCGTTTTTTTTTTACAAATTATCCCCCTGGTGACCATGAATGTCTGTACCTAATTTCATGGCAATCCATCCAAATGTTGTGGAAACATTTCATTAAAAACCAAAAATGTCAACCTCATTGTGGCACTAGAGAAAAACTCAAGCGATCACCAGAGTTGGTAGGATTCATCCTCTGTGGACCATGAATGTCTCATTGCAGTCCATCCAATAGTTGTTAAGATATTTCAGTCTGGACCAAAGTGGTGAACTGACCGACAGACAGACGGAAATTGCCATCCCTACAGCCACCGCAGTATCAATTTATGCAAAAATTAGCCATTTATCTTTTAAATTTAGCAATATATCAAATTAAGAGACTTTGGCTCACAAGTAGCTGTACATACTTATTAATTATTAAAAATTAATTTTGAGAATCATACCAGGGCTCTATTTCTAATACACATTTCTTTAGATTTGACGCTTCACAGTGTGTCAAATGCAATGTGAGAATGTGCAGCTCAGTGTTGTACGGACAGCATCAGCACAGATTGACAGTGGAAAACTACAGTACCAGATGAGCAGTTTCCAGTTCTCTTTCTCTCGGCCAAACAATATCCTTGACAAAAAAAACATGGGGCCCCTCTCCCCAAAAACATATTCTGGTAGGTTTGTCGGCATCGACCAGCACAGCACCACTGGGTAGCAGCGGTGAACCTTCCTCTATCAGGATCGTGTAGAAGTTCCTGGGTTTACCAGGATCTATACACAGGCATCGAACCTGGTGTTGGACAGGAGGTGGGTCAAGCTCTTCCTGCAGCCTCCCCAGCTCTGACAGAGAAATCATTCTCACTGGGTTGTCACTCCAGTCCTCTTCCGCTGCTTCTCGTCCCTCTCCTTCCACACTCGGACCACTTTCTACATCTAACACTACACCTTCATCCCTGCTGCCTTTTTTCGCTTCCTCATCGTTCCTTTTTTCCTCCTCTGTTTGGTTATTATTGTTATTTCTGATGAACACCACTGGGACCATTTTCTTCCCTCCACGCATTTTGTATATACAATAACTCAGCCAGTCACATATATCGCAAAGTATCTGAGAACACAAGGAAAACATATAGCTTTGTGTTAGATGGTTCCATGCATTATGTTTATATCTGAACATAAATGTTAGTTCTGTCTAATTTTACCGTAATGTCATAGTACTTACGCAAGAGAAGAAACAAATTAACACTGCCTGCAACACACAGATGGTAACAGGAATACCAATGATGGTCATCTGAGCAAATTAGAAAACAATGACATTTTTTAGTGCACCTGATAGGATGCATCTACTAAATCTGATGTTATCTTTAAATCTTTTCTACAGTGGCTCTGAAGTCCAAAGAACAACAGTAGCAGACAAAACACATTGGCAAAATAGAAAATACAACTTCATGAGAAAAAACACAATGACACTTCAGAAAACTAACTAACTAATTATAACGCAATAATTCTTACCCAAGATATCATGACGATGCCAAACGTGGAGCTGCGTTTTTTTACAAGGGATAAGACTGTAGGAAGACACGGCTGCACACACACACACACAGAATGTGTTAACAATGAATGTTTTTCATGTCTCTTTGTTTGTTTTTTTGCCATTTAAAGCCACTGAAAACTTGGTTTGAAATCTTATAGCCTCAGGTAGTATTTATTTAACACTCAAAAACTATCATGCTTCATCAGGACTGTGTGGGTGTGGTTNTACTGATTTGGTCAGTGACAGTGGTGATTCAGTATGGTCAGTTCAGTTTAAACATTTGGTGATAACGATTAGTTGTACTGAAAACTTCTACTCACAGCCCAGCACTGTTCCTGTAGGTTTGCTTGAATTTTGTTGGTCATAAATACACTGTCTGAGCAGATTTAGCCAGAAATAGCCAAAGGTAACTCTAATTTGACAGAAAAATTTGGGTTGATGTAGGACATCACTCATAGTAAGAGGCTGATTGAGAACAGGGCCTTTAAAAGTGATATATATACGACATTCGCTGCCACTAGTTGTTGCACTAGAACGCCAGCATGTCAGACCAAAAGAAATGGGCTGCCGTTGCTCGCTAGGAGCTATTTCTTCGATCTGCCCAGTGACCTAAATCCATGTAAAATGCACGCACAGCCATCCCGGCTACCAAAACAAAGAACAGAGAAGCTCGGATTACAACACACACAGAGTGACTTTATGCTCTGATCAGGACGCCATTACTCCACTATATCTTTACATAGCAAATAGTTGCTTGCTGCTATGTTAATGTTCTGAATGTCGTATATAGCACCTTTAATAAAGCAGCATTAATTTGGACAAAACAATTTGTTCTCAGTTCATTTAGGGTTACGTTTTACCTTCTTGTAAACCAGGATGTTTCCAGCTTCAACCTAAATCAGAAAGGTAAACATCATGTGTCTATTCCAAACACTGTAAAATAACATAATAAATAATATATTGTCTATGGAATATACCTTAACTTAAATACTACATTTGTTTTATATCTCTATCACCTTCAATTAATTTTTGCAAAACAGGTACTGTG
>NTHP01000449.1:27203-43605 GCA_003416845.1 Oplegnathus fasciatus
AACAACAACATTATAATCCACAGCTTCCTAAATGACCAACAGGTCAACACCTCTCTGACAGAGATCAACAAAAACAAGTTTCACAAAGGTTGTTTTTATTTCAGGGGTTTTGTGTGGATGAACCATGTATATGTTGTTTTTATTGTTTTATTTTTTGTATTTTAACTTGTTTTATTATCTTGTTTTGCCATCTCATTATGTATCTCATTTGCATTTTCTCCTCTCTTGCACTGTTGTTCACGAAGAGTACTGGACTGTTGTTAAGGACATTATAGCACCTAAATGAGATGGAGCTCCATACACAGCTCAACAAAACAGAATGAAGAGTAAACGATGTGATAATGAGACAACAAAACTTAAAAAAGGGACCTGATAAAACTAAAGTGAGTTACAAGAAGTTTTTTAAAGGATCATATTGATCGTATCAAATCCAGATGTTTAGTTCCAAAAGCTGATACCCTGAATAATCAGGTGACCTGTCAGACCAGCAGATCTCTGGGTCTCTGGGTCACATTAAGATCTATAATGTAATTTGTATCTTAACCATGTAGTGCCTTAAAATATCAGCAAAAACTTGCAGCTTGTGAAATGACTCAATAATAGTTGATACTATTTTCTCTTCACCTGAAAGTGGATAAAAGTTGAGCATTAGAAGTCTGAATAAGCTGATAACAAGTGACTGACTTCAGTCTGAGCCCTGAATAAAGAGGATTGTGACAGTCCAGATGAGAAGAGATAGAAACAAACCACTTTTCAGACCTGAGATTGTTATAAAAGTGTAGCCGAGGTTCCTACTGAAGGAGAAAGGAGAAAAGATTGTTCCTCTTTTGTCACTTTGATTCCAAAGAAAAGGAGAAATAATCAAACTGGTTTTATTTAAAAAAAGGTCCTTACTCAGGTAGACATGAGATGTCTCTGAACTTTATCATTTATTGAGTGCGAATATTTTTTTAACTTTAAATTTCATTTTACATAAATTTAATGTTGTTTTAGTCTGCCAAATACAAGACTGATGTGCCTTTAAATCTTATTGATGCCACTACAGGAACACTGTGCAGTGAAGACGAGTCAGTATATATTATATTTTATAAAGAGCCGAGCCAGAGTTACAGTTTGAGACACTGATGATCGGTGTCTCATTCTCACTTATAGGAGTTGTTGCCTTTGAATGTATATACTGAATCTACAAAATGCCTTTTGTGTATCATTGAAGAACGTGTTGAACGCATTGATCATGTTTAAACTTTAATTTTGAATAAAACAAACAAATCGTTTGTGTGTTTTTATTTTGAGGAAAAGAATTGAAAGTGATTATACTGCATTGGCCTGATGCAACACCTGAAGTCTTACTGAAGACAAACATACTGAATTTAACATCTTTTAAATTCAATTGATTTATTTAAAATACAGTAAATCAATTAAAAGCTGATTATTAAAAGTCATTTCATGCTTCAAAGCTTTCAGCTGAACAGCAGCTGGTCCTGGTTTCTTTTGTTTTCCAGTTACATCATGTGACTCACGTTTTGGGAATTTAAAAAGAAAAGTTAAAAACAAATATTAAGTTTTTCTGGAGTTTTAATGATCAGTCTTAAAGCATCCTCCAGTCACCTGATTCAACACATGACTGAATTTGAAGCAAAAATCATTATTTTGTTGAACTGTGTTTCACACTGAATATGAAGCCTGTGTTGTGAGTAGCTTTATTTAATAAACTGAATAAAATTGAGATTTCTGTCTGGACTGTGGGTGATAATCACTTCCTGCTCATTGTGTTAATATGTACATGAGACAGCTGTAAGAAGTTATTTTGAACTCTTTGGACAACCAGTGGACGCTGTGGTCAGTGGTGGAAGAAGTACTCAGATCCTTTACTTAAGCAAAAGTACCAATAAAACACTAAAAATACTCCATTACAAGTAAAAGTCCTGCATTCAAAATCCCATTTAAAGTACATTTTGCTGATAAAACTTAAAAGTAGTCGTTCTGCAGTAAAATGTCTCCTGTGACTGATATCTGATTCTATGTGACATTATTAGATTGTTCATACTGAAGCATCAATGTCAGAGCAGCATGTTACTGTTGGAGCTGCTCCAGGTGGAGCTGGTTAGAACTACTTTATATACAGTTAGCTAGTTTAGTCTGGTGGTTCCCAACATAGGGGTCGGGCCCCTCCAAAGGGTCACCAGATGAATCTGAGGGGTCGTCAGATGATTACTGGGAGAGGAAGGAAGAAAAGTTCTGATACACAAATCTGTTTTCAGTTTCTGGACTTTAATCTTTGATTTGTTTGTGAAATATTGGAAGTTTCTCTTTGGGCCTCCAACAGTTCTTGAAATGAAACCATGTGAGAAGTTTAGAGGAGAAACCACAGCAGTGATGGAACTAAATACATTTACTCATGTATTTTATTTAAGTACGATTCTGAGGCTCTGAGCTCATATACAGTAAATTAAACCATCCAACAGAGTATAAAATCAGCTCGACCAGCTAAATACTGCTTTAATATTAATGTATCAGCATTAATAAGCCAATAGTATAATATATAATAGCTCTGACAGACCATTGTGTCTGCATAGTGAGGACTTGTACTTTTAAAATAGATCCTGCTGATAGTATTTTTGTATTTTTAAGTAACATTTTGAATGCAGGACTTTTACATGTAATGGAGTATTTTTACACTGTGGTATTGCTACTTTTACTTCAGTAAAGGATGTGAATGCTCCAGCGTTAGCTTCTGCAGCCTCCGTGTGTTTCCAGTTTAACTTTATCTGAACATGTGAAATGAAGGCAGGCTGAATCGTAGCTGAGTCAATAAAACATTATTATTTAATGTTTGTCATTAATCATGAATCCACAACACAGCAGTTTGTTTAGTGAGTAGGAAAAAACGTGAGTATTTACATCTACTGTCATACACGTCACAGTTTATACCCATGCTAACACGATAAAGACTTTTATATACAAGAAATACTTATTAGCATCATTGTACAAAGGAATACCATCATAGTAACTCACCATCTGGATTTGTCCTTGATGCAAAATACACAAAATAATAATGAACCTCCCTCAGCTGCCCTGAAATAATCTGAATAATTAGACAAAAGGAACGTGTATTGTTTGCTGTTGTCTAGGTTTAAAAACAGTTTTACATCAGAAAGTACAAGGCAAGACAATCACAGTCTACATGTATACAAGGTTTGCCCTTTATGATCGTATAAATACACTCTCTCTGGTTTATGTACACAGAAATCAACCCGTCTCCTCCGTGCACTGAATATCTGCTTTCCCTTCACATTCCTCCTCTTTTCATCCAGTACAGCAAAAAACAAAGAAACAAGCGAGTGTTCAGCGGTTTTAGTGTCACAACATGCTCACTGCTCGTCTAACCGGTGCATCTCTAAGTGAGGATGATCTTTTCTGTTTCACAGACTGTATATATGTACTTCAGCTTCAGTCAGCACATAAAATGAGCCCCACATGTTCCCCTCTACTCACTTCTCCAGTGTTGCTTTTGTCCCTTTTAAAAAAAAAGAGTAAATTTCCTGCTGTCAAGCACGTTTAAAAAAAACCAAAAACAACTGCATAACTTAAGTATGAAAAAAAAAGCCCAAAGGAACAAAAACTTCAGCGCATAAAAAAACAATAATTCAAACTGGACATTGAATAAAACAAATCTGATTATAACGGACTTTGCATAGTTTTTTTTTTAAAGACGTGTGAACATGAATCATGTGAAAGTTTGGATGATTGACTGCAGTCACAGTTTGTTTACACGTGAGGACTGAGTAAACACCCAGTGTCCAGTTTATTAGGTACAGCCAGCTAAAACTAATGCAGTCTAATACAACAGTCCTGCAGTAAATCCTCCTTCATGAAGGTTATATGTGTATACTGACAGGTGTTTCTATTATTTTGTCCACCCCATGTATATCAATGAGGGTAGATTAAATAACAAATACGTCTCTAAACAAAAACTGAACATTATAACCTTCATGAAGGAGGATTTACTGCAGGACTGTTGTATTAGACTGCATTAGTTTACACTGGCTGTACCTAATAAACTGGACACTGAGTGTAAATACCTTTTATATTTAATACATTTAACACAGTCTAGCATTCAGCTTATTGTGTGGCCTGCAACATAATATAATAGGCAAACTATTCTTTCCTGATATGATAAAAATTCTTCACAAATTACTAGTTTAACCCACACTGGTGTAACAGCAGGACTGAGGGGCGTTCATTCATAGAAAAATTATTTCTCACTGCTGGTCAGTCTAATATAAAATATTCTGAACCTGCCAGTAATTCATACTGTAGCATGAGACGAGTGGATTTACTCTCCAGACAGTGAAGACAGTAAATGTCTGTCCCTGTATAAACTTTCTATGACTCAGTCTGATGTAAAGGCAACATACAGGAGAAATGACAGCAAGAAAATCATCAGTTAGATCACTCAGAATGACTCGGTGCCATTTAAAATAGAAAACAAAAATAATAAATCACAGTATCTGTTGTCACTGAGACAAATGAATTCTCTTCATGCTTTAGTGAAAAAATGTCCTTTAAACTATGTTTAATTTTTAACAGAATTTAAACCACTGACTCCAACTGGGAAACTGCTTCCTACCATTACATCTCCACAAAGAGATATCCACTATGCTCTATAATATTATATTATTAGACTATAATTCAGCATTTAGCAGGAGGATGTTGCAACCAGACCAACATGTAACATCTGTACATCAGTGACTCTGAAAATCACAGATGCTTCACCTGTGCTCCTGAGGTGACAGATGCCTTAATTATAGTGATGATTGAGAGTCCAAATCTCAAATATGTGGACAATATATAGAGTTAACTGTTGAGAGTTTATCATGAATAAGTGAATTTCAGACATTTTTCATTCAAAGAACAGAAAACTTGATTTAGATTTTCCAAATCTAAAAAGATAAACATGATGATGTTTGGAGTTACACTAAACATCAGATAACAGAGTAGACTGCTGACGTCTAAAGATGTCTAAACACTGTTTCTATTCGATGCAAATTAAATCAAGAAGGGCCGCAAAGTGTTAACAACCTCAAAGCCTCACAGAAACAAATCCACATGTCTGCTATGGAAACACGTCAATCATAACTTACAGCATGAAGGTGACACCCACAGCTTTAAACTGGAAGTTTCTCCATTTAACCCAACATGAAACAGAGCAGAAAACATGTTTGTGGGCATCACGAGCACCAAATCATTCACCACAACAACCCTGCACGACCAAACAGGAAGCACTCACCTGCTGCAGAGCCACACCACAGCGTCCTGCACCAAACCTTCACTAACAGAAGCTCTTTGTAAACTGTTTGTTTTGTGTCGCTCTGGATGAAACGTTACTCTTCTTCTTCACTTGGAATCATTTTTATGGTGAAAATCCAGACAGAAGGACACTTTGTCCTGTTTTAATGTTTACATTGTTCAACAGACCTTTCTCACAGCACATTTTGACTTGTCAGGCAGGAAAAACACAGGTGGAACTACTATCATCATAACGAACGATGGCTGCGTTCCATTTAGTGTCCCAGTAAGCCAGGTCAGTGAGTCAGCAGGAACACCAGCAGGACCCAGACACTGAATGGAATGCAGCCATCGTTAATGTCATTAATCACACCTGAGCTTTACCTACTGTGCCAAAATGTCTGCTGTGAAAAAAGTAATCACTTGTCAATCACACCTCAAAGGCAACACAAAGGAGGAGCAGTGTTCAAATTCTGGACCTTTTTCTGTCTTAGGGCTGAACATTTCACAGCTGCTGAGATAAAGATCATATTTAAGTAAAATAGAAATAAAACATAGTAAATATTAACTGTCATCGATGACGTAGGAGCTGACAGATTTAAAGGATAAGGCTGAATTTATTTTATACTGTTTCTCTTATTACCTTCTGACTTCTCTACCCTGTCTGTGTCTCTCAGCACGTTGGTTCCTACTGAGGACGTAAATCTTTAAACAAACGCTCACAAATATATAGTTTAATTTCTAAAAAAGTACTCAGTAATTTCCTAAATCAGCTGGTCACCGTAGTTTTTAGCAAACATTACTCAGACAGGAGGAAATAGTGCATTTGTTGGGGACTATTTTCAGTGGCGGATTAATACACATCTGATGTTCTAGTATTTATGGAAACAGGATGGTGTGAGTGGGATAGAGTCTAAATAAAATACACGAGAGACACGGTGTAAGAAGCTAAACCAGGTGAGCTAACAGCTGATCACAGTTTTGTTCATTTCAACCCAAAAGGAGAGGAGTGATGAGGAGGATTACAGGACGACAGCAAGTACGTAATCTGAGCTGGTGGCTAAAAGCAAAAGGTTTTACATTTTTAAAACAAACAAACAAAATACAAAAGTCTTACCCTTCACAGTACTTTCACACCAGGATCACCAAGATTCAATCTTATTTAACTTGATGATTCAAGCGGTTCTGCTTCCTAAACTATAAAGACATCAGTGCACAGAAGATCTCCAGAGCTTCCAGAAGTTTACCTTCGTGGATCGCTCAGTCTCTGTTTAACTTTCACTGAACATTGAACATGCATACAAAACAGTTTCCTGATTAAAAAATGTACAGTCATTACAGTTCATTACTTTCATAAAAAAATGGCAAAAAGTGTATGTTTACTATAGTTAATATTCTCTATAAATGTCCTCCATCTGATGCCTCGCACACATTTACAGGTTCTTCCCTCGAACACCTCCTCGGCTAAAAAAAAATCCCTCACAGGTTAAAACACCTCTTTAACGTCACAAGCTTAAATAAAGACCCCTGAAGTTGTGGGATGCAACATCAAAACCTGCGAGTGTTTGCGTGTGAGGCGCCGTCACGTTGTCCCTTTAAACAAGTGCACGTCATGTATCATCAAGCAGCTACTAACGGCTCAGGAAGCCATTTATCTTGCATATTTCTACATAGGTTTCACCTTCAATCAAAAGGATTAAATATAAATTATATTTATATACCTCTATATACTGTATTACATTTATCTACATACTTTGATTTTCTTGTTGGAAAATATAAATACTTTTCGGCTCCGTCGAGGCCGTTGTTTGTTGTTCCAGCAGTTTATTTGAAGGGGGCGGATCTCAATGTGTCGTTTGATTGGTTGTTGTTCAGAACTGACTGAAGTCTTTATTATTACAATTTCTTTGTTTTCGTCTTGTTTTCAGTGAGATCGTCACTTCACCCTTACGTAGCATCTAAATAATCCCAAACTGCAGCACAACCTCTAATATTTGTCACTTGATAGTTCAGCGTTTATAAAAATATGTGAAGATTATAATTTTTATATGTTTTGGTGCTCTGTTGCTTTGTTAAAGTGCTGCTTGTCTAAACATCTTCAGAGCGAGGTAACAGCAGGGTATAATCCTTTTATTTAATATCTTTAATCTTCTGAATCATAATGTTTGATTAATGTTATCAATGAAAATAAAATCAATAACTAACATGAGATAGATACGTATCTGTGCAAGTTCAGCTCAGGTGTGAATTTAGAAATATGTATTTGTGCACATCGTCATGATGGATTTAGTGAAAAAGGTGATGGAGTAGTATTTGTTGATGTGCTCATATACAGGGACATGAAAAGGGTCATTTGGTTAAAGGATGCTGAAAGCTGAGCGGGCTCGCTGAGGGTGGAGAGTGAGAGAGCCGATCATTTTAAACTTTACCTTTCCAGCCTTTAAATTTAGTGATCAGTTTGGTTCTGGGACCAGGACACCTCGGGGGGATCTGACAGCTTCTCTCAACATCACTTTATCACTCAGCTTTAGTCCGGCTCTCGCTCTCACTTCTTTTTCTTTCTGTCCTTCTTCTGAAAAGAGTTTATATTCTGTTCATTTCAGTCCTACAAGTTTCTACAAATCATCAGCCGACACTTTACTCCTCACTGATGCCGCGCTCCCACGCCACTTTAGCTTGCTCATCCTTGGTTGCTGCGATTATGGGCTGCGAGATCTTGCGTGGCATGGGCCGGGGGGCAGGAGGAGGTGGTGCAGACTGGGTGTTAAGGGGGTCTTCTTCAGGGATACACCCCTCTCTGAGGTAGGGTTTGGGGGGCAGGGCTGGTGGGGGCTCGTGGAGGTGGTAAAGAGGCGGGTGGTGGGGGAGATAGTGTGGGTGGAAGTGGTGGTGGTAGTAGTGGTGGTGTTGGGGGTGCGGCAGCCCATCCTGCTGCTGCGGTTGTTGTGGAGCTCCAGTGGAGGCCGAAACTGGAGCCTGGGGCTGGATCTGGCCCCCTGCCTGGGATGGGGTGACGCCTCCCGGGGCAGAGTGGCTGCGGCAGGGTGGGGGTTTGACTCCGTCCAGGACTTCAGGCTCGGAGGCGCTGTACCTGACGGGCTGGTAAGGCGAGTCCAGGTCTTCCTGGTCGGTGGTCCAGGCCTGGCTGCTGGGGACAGACTCAAGGGTGTCTGTGCGACTGGCTGGGGGGTCGGAGGAGGAGGCGGGGCCGCCGAAGTTGCTCTCACTGAGCGAAGAGACTCCAGAGCTGGCGCTGCCTGACAAGGTGGAGTTACTGCCATCCAGGATGGACTGTGGACTGGTGGGCGAGGCAGGTATAGGATGCAGGGGAGACTAGAGAGAGAGGGGGGAGGGGTTATCAGGGACAGCCAGTAGGTTCACTGTTAGACAGATTTATGTAAACATGCTGTATGTATCATATCAACAAGTATTTTTAATGTGATGATCTGATGGCTGATGATGGATCAGAAATAAATAAATGTAGCTAAACAACCAATTATAATAAAAATTTTGTTAGGTGATAAAAAATACTGAAATAAGGCATAAAATGTGGTCCATCATTTGCATTAATAAGACCTTGCCTAACACTAATAAGCCATTTTATTTGCTATAACCAAGCTGACGGTAACAAGCTCGCTCCAACATTCAGTCTTACATCTAATCTGTATTTTATTTGTTTCAGAAATGTAAAAAGTGGATTTAAAATTTGCTGAACATCTGGACACGTAGCTCCCATAAATAATAACTTAATACTCAATAATCAATAACACTCTCAGACCAGGTCTTGTATAAGACAAAAACAATCTCTCTCTCAACATTGTGTTTACGATAAACTAAAAAACTATAAGGATCAAATTATTTTGTTTCACTTTTTCTTTAACAGTGTTTAAAAAAGGTGTTCAGGAAAAGGACAAGATGAAGTGAATAAATCAAATGTTTTTGTTGTGTTCAGGAATCAGACTGACAACAGGAGGTTAGAAAAGTACATTTTGAATAAAAACTAAATAAAATTGAAAAAGGGACAGAAAACAGGACAACGTACAGAAAAGGAGAGGAGGGCATCTTTCATAACAAGCAGAAACTACAAGCAGACAGACGAGATTTCCTTTGCTGATTTCTTGTTGATTTGTTTATCTTTAATCTTGGCGCTCCCTGCTTTTGTTACAGTGAAATACAGCGCCTGAAATCTCACAGATCATTTTCAACAATGTTGACATCGACTGTGAACTCTGTTGAGTATCAGAACATTCAAAATAAAGGAGGAGGAAGAGGAACATTTTGGATTTGGAAAAGCACGAGCAGGACAGATGGACTTCTAATTCATAAACTTTCTCTGGATGGTTGTTGTGTCCTCCGGCTGTAAATGCACCGTGGCATCACATTTGTTCAGTTATTTTCATCCTGAAAATAGTTTGTGATATAATTTTAAATGAAAAGAACATTTTATTTAAAGCCATCATGCCAAAGTCGTGCAGAGATGAAAACACGCTGTGATGACATTCAGTGAGGGTGTAAAGTATCCAAACCACAGCACAAACAAAAATGGACACAAAGAAATGCACACAGATAGTAATGTGCCTTTTTGGGGAGTGCAGACTAACAGACAGACAGACAATCATCCAGACCAACAGCAGGAGTGAGGAGGAGGATGAGGAGGAGGAGGAGGAGGAAGAGGAGGAGGAGGGTACCTTTCTTAAGGAGCGCGCAGGGAGAGCTGGAGGGAGGTCGCTGACCTGGTGGTGGAAAGCGTCAAAGTGCATCGACAGGTGTTGCCCTACAGGGGGGAGACACAGCAGGACTGACTGAGAGAGATGCACACACACACCTCAGACCAGAGAAGAAGAGGAAGAGGAGGAGGAGGAGGAGGAGGAGGAGGTGAGGGTGAGGGTGAGGAGTGAGAGGTGAGGAGGGGGAGGTGGGAGAAGAAGGACGGGGAGGAAGATGAGTAAGAGGATGGACAGAAGGGAAGAGGAAGCGAGAGAGAGGGAAGAAGAAGTGGGCAGGAGGAGAGCTGGGAGGGAAAAGTAGGAGCAGGGAGGAGGTGGTGGAGGAGTGTGTGTGGGACGGGAGGTGTTTAAAAGGATTCTTTTTAAAAAGCCCGTTAAAGCCTTTAAACTCCAGTTTGGGGGGATTTTTTCCTTTTAAAATGGGAGCTGCTACGCCGGTCAGCTGGTTTTGAATAATATTTCAAATGAAAGTTGTCTGCGCTGACAAACAGAAAAGTTAAAGGGTAAATTCAACCAAATCACACACTCAAGAAACACTTTCTCTCAGACATTGTGGTATCGAGCCATGCAGAGTTTTAAGATATCCACCTCTGAACATCTGGACATCACCTCAGTTTGCAGTTTATGTGTGAATGAAATATGATTTATGCTTAAAGCTTTGAAAAGTCTCTCAGGATCAGTGTTAGAATTACACTGAGGCCATTCTGTCATACAGAATAATCATTAGCTTTATTCTTCTTCTTCTTGTCTAGTCAGAAATGTTGCTTTGTGTGTCTGGAAGAGCAGAAAGGTTTTCACTTATTGCTCGCATTGGCAGGAGGTGGTGGTGAAGAGTGGACGGGAGATTCTGTTCCTGTCTGATAACATTTTAACACTGCATGGACCAGTAACAGTTCACAGCCCGGTTGCTGCTAATCATCAATCTGACATCAATTTATACAAAATTTATACAAAACAAACTGCCTGTCCAGACCAATCGTGTCGTACGAATTATTGACAAAAACTTAGATTTGATTTTAATTATTACCATCATTCTTTGCAGCATTACAAAAGCTATAAGATAATAGTTAATTATCAGTTTTTCAAGACCCCCCAAACTCAACTTTTGTTGTTTTCAGGGGAGCTCAGGTCTCTTTTGCTCAGAATAATCCACAGACGTCAGTGTGAACAGGTTTTACTGGGGATATTTCTTCAGTAGAAAGTAGTTAAAGATTTAGAATCACAACACTTACTGTATTAACTCTGATCTTGTGTTATAAAAGTAATATATCAGTAATAAAATGATGTAAACAAAGCAGACGCCGACAGGAACATTTCTCACACCCACAACATTACACTAAAACAAAACAGCATACGAACACACACAAACACACACAAACACACTGCAGAGGGACCTGGGTGGAGCTTAGGCCACATTACACAAACAAAAACACACACACATGCAGTCGTATACATACATAGACTCAAAACACATTGTACACACACAAACCAGACAGAACAACCCAG
Organism: Oplegnathus fasciatus; assembly: GCA_003416845.1. Taxonomy (NCBI): domain Eukaryota; kingdom Metazoa; phylum Chordata; class Actinopteri; order Centrarchiformes; family Oplegnathidae; genus Oplegnathus; species Oplegnathus fasciatus. The sequence goes on from NTHP01000449.1 coordinate 38,726, forward strand.
AGACAGAAAACACAAAAATACACATAAATATATAACACACACACACATTTAACAGTAGAGTCATACCGTGAGGCAGGTTGCGTGGGGGAACAGGAGGCGCCATGACACTGCCAACATGGGCAGAGAGGAAGGGGAGGGCCTCCCTGGTACCACTGTCCAAACTCCAACTACTGGGAGTGGTGAGGACTGGGGGAGTGGAGAGAGGAGGAGAGAGGAGAGGAGAAGGGAGAGTGATGAGGTGAGAGAGGAGAGGGAAGAGGCAGAGTGAGGAGAGGAGAGGAGAGACAAGAGGAGAAGAGAGGGGGGAGGACAGAGCGGAGGATAAGAGGAGAGTGATGAGAGGAGAGAAGAAAGAAGAGAGGAGAAGAGAGGTGAGGAGAGAGGAGAGAAGACAGGAGAGGATAGGGAGAGAGGAGAGTAGAGGAAAGGAGGAAAGAAAGGGAGGAGAGGAGAAGATAAGCGGAGTGTATTTCTTATAATCTTACTTTGACCTGTACGTCTGTTTGAATGAGCTCTCACCTTTCTCAGCCACGGAGAGGTTGGGGTCACTGCAGGGTTTACACGGACCAATCACCTGATGGAACAACGCTCGCTGGAAGTTCGTTGGCTGAAGAGAAAAATGTCAAACGTGAACGTTCGGTCGTTGCTCATTTTGCTTCATGAGCAGAAGTATAATCACCGTACAAAAGTTACTGCATCAATGAACTGGCAAAGTGTAAATGTTTACACTGCAACTGCCTTCTTCTCTCACTGAATTGATGGTTTCTTGTCAGAGTGAACAGCAAAAAGGTTAAGTGGACTTTTCCTGGATGACATACACAGTATAAAACTGGTCCTGAGTCACGTGACAAATCATAATTTGTCACCACAGACGAGATACAAACAAATACGAGTTGAAAACCTGAAAACTTTAAAGTCATATCACTTCCAGGCCTCCGTACCTGTCCGTTCTCGGTGATGTTGGTGTACATCGCACTGCTCGGCCTCTCTCTGTGCGGCGGCAGCAGCATCAGCATTTCTCTGTTGTGTCTGTATTTGTCTGGCAGAGACGGAGAGCCGACTGCAGGCGGGAGAGACAATTCACCAAAACAAGTCACAAACTGACCGATGTGTCTGAAAAGGTCTCCTCCTGATGAAATATTTTCCCACGTGGGAACAGTGCAGCTAAACGTACTGTATCTGAGCTGCTTACCTCTGATGGTCGAGGGGGCGGAGTTTATCATCTGAGAGGGCGCGGAGTGGGTGGAGCTAAGGCTGGAGGAGGAGGGGCTTGCCTGCAGCGAGAAAGATGTGATGGTGAGTAAATAAAAAACTACATTTACATCACACAACACTGTAACAACATGAGAGCAGTGAAGTTCAGCTGTGTAAAAACAAAAGCTGGATTGAAAAAGAAAATGATAATCATACCTGTGCCTCCAGTCATATAAATTCTGACCTATCCTTCGAACCACGTTCAAATGTACTAATTAGAAAGTAGCCGAGACTTTAATATAGAACTCATCAATCTGTGTCTTAGATAGTATTTAAAGATGTGTTACTGATATTTTCATAAATATTATACTTTAAAATAATCTTTTTTTTTTCAGATTTTTTAGTACTACTGCTCCTGTGAATCCAGTGCAGGCTTTTGGACATTTATTTCCTACTGTATGTTTTCTATTCAGTATATCCAGATGTTGGAAATGTCAATTTTTAATACATTTAAAGAAATACAGTATAATATTCATGCAGTCGCCACTAATAAAGAGATCTTAGTTTAAACTACGGTCAGTTTTTTTCCGCAAAAGTGCAGAATTTCACCAACAGAATCGATGAATCCCTGCAGTCCTTCTCTTGGACTTTCAGGATGTACCTGCATATTTGCAAGTCATGTACAGTATACGGCCTAACAATTGTAATGTATATAATGTGGATAGCTGACATTTTGACATCTACTTAATTTCTTCTTTTGTTTTTATGCTTTATCTGTTTCCTACCTCTGTCTTGTGCTGCTGTAACATGTGAATTTCCTCTCTGGGGATCAATAAAGTCTTATTTTATCTCTGTCTTTGACTCGGACAGCTCAGAGAACCACTGACCTGCATGCGGTAGAAGTCCTCGGGGTGCTCCACCACCATACCATCAGCCAGGATCAGCAGGCTGCCAACGTTCCCCGTCTCACTGGAGTTGTGAGAGGAGAGAGAGGAGGAGGAGTTGCGCACTGGAGTCAAAACAGCTATGGGACTGGGAGGAGCAAACCAAGGATGGATGGTAGGCAAGGGGAGAGGGGTAGAAGTAGAGGGATGGAGGGAGAAGAGACGGAGGTAAAGAAGGAGGAGGGAGAGAAAGGGTCGAAGCACAGGGAGGAGGGGAAGGGAGGGAGGAAGAAAAGGGCCGAGCGAGGAGCCATGCAGAGTACAACCGAAAACAGGAAGAACAACAACCAAAACATGCGTGAAGTGATTCGGTGGAAATGAAAGTGATGCAGGAGTTTGCAGCCAAGATCATGCAAGAAACAAGATGTGGGGCGGTGAGAGAGAGAGGGAGACACACAGAGAGAGAGAGAGAGAGAGAGAGAAGGAAAATGGTAGAAATTCAGAAAGTGTGATGTGTGCAGTCGACTAGAAGAATTAGCAAAGATCATTAATGAGAGACACAGCAGGTGAAATCAGTGATCAGCGTTGTGAACAGAGACGGAGAAGACAGCGAGAGGAAGATGTGTGTGTGTTGACTTCATAGTGTGATGAGGACGTGACGTCATGTGAGCGTGGATGGAGGAGTGTAACAGGCTGTCGCTCAATGAAGACAAAGCAGAACAATCTCAAAGCACAAAGTCGCACCCAAGGATGAAGTAAATATGAAAAATGTGTGTGTGTGTGTGTGTGTGTGCGTTGCTGACCTGTGCCGGTGCATGAGTTTGAAGCCCTCGGGACTCATGGGGCTGTGAGAGGCCAGGATCCCTCTGGGTGTGTTGGCTCCTGAACCAGCTTTGTCTAAACCTGGCAGACCCTGCAACGCCACGTAGAAACACTGCTCTGAATAATCACACTGCCCTCGAACACATGCACGTATCATGTGTCCAGATTCAAGACAGAAGTGCTGTTCAGACACATCCACATACAGTATTGTTGGAATTTAGAATTTAAATGTCCCCATAAATTAAATGAGGGCCTAAAAAGGTGAAATGTTCAAAGCTGAAGAAGTTGAGATTCTTAGCAGTGACACACTTATGTTCGCTAGAAGCACGATAACGTCCTCTCTGGAGAAGCTACTAATGAGCTTTCTTCACTGCGATGATCTGCCCTTCCAGCATGTTTACAACAGAAGGAATCCTCCTCTAGACTCAACATTGGTTTAATTTTGATTAATCATATTGTGGCTCATGAAAAGCTTACAAAATGATTTCTGAACAACGTTTGTTCGTGTATTTTTTTCATTATTTTTCTCCCCTGAGCTCTGCAGATAATAAAGTTTTGCTGCACTCACATGGCAGAGGCTGCTCCTCATCATCTGGAACTGGTCTATCAGCTTCTTGTGCAAGGGACGCATTTCCGGGTGCACCAGCTTCTCGTGCACGGCCAGGCCGACCCCGAGGACGTGAACCTGCGGGGAAAAGAAACAAAACATCATTGGACAATACTTTTATTGAGCAGAGAGAGTGGATGTTATTCCTTTTACACGTCAAGAGAAATCTCTCCTGTACTTTTTGTTATTTTTGTGTCTGTAGGAAAACATTTTTGGTGACTTGCTCGAGCGACCCTCTGATATAAAATATATGTTTTTAGCTTCATTCCTGCTAAAACTGTAAAACAGTTAGATTGTCAGTATGTTGTTTGTTCCATCCAACACTGACAGTTTTTAAATTATAGTTTCATCTTTTCACGTGTTCCCATCCTAAAACCACAATGTCAAGAAACTGAACACCTCTCTGCTTAACTGACTAAGTTGCTCTGGTAAAAGGTCAAATTATATGTGTGTGGCAATTAAAAAACAAAACCAGTAAAACACGAATGAACACTTACAACATAATTTAGACATAAAGAATACACTTCAATGCATGACATGAGAGCAATGCATCTATAAAGACAGGTCAGACACAGTTAAAGGCCAAAGGATAAAATCATATAGCACAAGTTTTAGAAGGCAGATTTGACTAATTTTACTTTTAATTCAGATCCTCCATCACCATGTAGAGGATATAATTCAGTAACTCGGTGGGTAAATAATTTCTCACCTGCCCCTGCATCAGGTCTTAAAGTTGTGTGATCCTCTCTGTGTCTTCAGGTTAGCAGATGAGTGAGTGCATGAATGCTAAAAACTGGTTTGTGCTGATAGGAGCACTTTAGTAGTGTGGTTACCAGGACTTTAAACTCGTATGTCACAATAAAGTTTTACTTTTAGTGGTTATTGTTAGTCACTATCCTATAGGATGATTCTTTGTGACTTTGGAGATCCCCTGACCTTTTGTCTTGTGCCAAAATGACGCTCGTAAATGAAAGCACATGCAGAGCATATACACTACCGGTCAAAAGTTTTAGATTAGATTTTTTATTGAAATTTATGCAGTATAATGTCTCATTGTACTCTGAAATGAAAGCATAGAACAAATAAACAATTGAAGTTAAAAAAGAAATCACGGAATCAATTTATAAACCAAAATGTATTCTAAACTTTTGACTCATCAAAGTAGCCACCTTCGGCAGATATAACAGCTGAACACACTCGTGGCNAATGGAAATCAAATATTCTTCAGAAAGTTCTTCCCAGCTCTGTTGCAGAAGTTCCCATAAATGTGTGGCACTTGTAGGCTGCTTTGCTTTCACTCTTCTGTCCAGTTCATCCCAAACCAGCTCGATGGGGTTTAAGTCTGGAGACTGCGCTGGCCACTCCATGTTTTC
>NTHP01000449.1:65146-81481 GCA_003416845.1 Oplegnathus fasciatus
AGCAGGGCCAGGAGATCCACTGGAAGACAACAACAACGTCAACTACCAGAAAAGACACAAACTAAACTGGTCCAATGCCTGAATAAACACAAGGCTCAAAGTCTCCTTTACAGACTGGCTGTCTCTGGAGAGTCGACTTAAAAAAGGGGAAAATAATGTCGGATCAGTTGAGTACCGTTTTGAGTGAGCTTTGTGGAGGAGAGCTGTGTGGAGATCCAGAACGTCTCCTTGGCGCTGCGCTGGAAGATGAGGCTGGAGGGGATGCTGGGACAGCTGTTGAAGTCTTCTTTACAGCAGGGCAGGCCCAGGTAGAGGGCGTGGTTACTGAAGGTGGTGTTCTCATCACACTGAGGCCCAGAGGAGGGAGGAGGAAGACAGGAGCAAAGGATGGTAAATTGTGCTGTCAAAGATTTTAAAACAATCTCTCTGTCAGTGTCCCAACGGGCAACATCTGCAACTTCACCAATATCACTCTGTGGGAAAGGTCTGTGATTAGTAGCAAGAAAACAGGAAGCGAGCAAACAGACATGAAGACAGAGAGGCTGACAGTGCAGCAGCGACGCAACAATTCTGTCTGACCTTGTAAACGTAGAGTTCATGGCTCTCGTCTGAAAGAGTGGTTCCATCCTCCCTCATCAGAGGAGTGAAGGCAAAGCCAAACAGCTTCTTCTCTCCTTTGTCCTTCGCTGTAGAGTGAGTGAAGACGAGAAACAACAGGAAGAGATGACAAGACAGACAAAGACAGAGAGTTGGGGGGGAGAGAGAGCGAAAGACAGAGGACGTTTAGAGTGAAGCAAATTTTCTCCTGGCTTTGTTTTAATTGCTTGAGTTGATAAATAAGACGTGAAATTGGGGACAAGAAAGCAAATTTAGAAACAACATAAACACAGATGATAATCTCAGCTGTCATATTAACTGTTACTCTCTTTCACTACTGTGAAGAAACTGATGAAAATGATGTAAAACCACTTCATGAACATTTTGTTTGTTCTGTCACGGTTGCATTTCAGTCCCTCTGCACACCCACTCTTGTCTTTGCACAGATGTCATTAGTCAGTAACTCCTGTTGCAGTGAAGCTTAAAGTTCACTTTGGAAGACACAGGCACATGCACAAAGTCAATTTCTTTTCTTTTCATACGTCTCACACTGTTAAGATAATTAATGTATGGGCCACCTCTATGTATCGCCATTACCACGACCACTACTAGTAACAGTGAGTTACTCACTGGAGCAGTGTCTGAACTCGAAGCGGAGGTGGGACCCTCTGAAACGGTCGATGGGAATCGGCAGTTTAATCACTTCACCCCATCGGGGGCTGTTGTTGTGGTAGAGCACGAAGGAGCGGTGCTCTGGCACGCTGGGCTCACCTGAACCCAGACTGATGCAGTCCTGCAGAGGGAGGCAGAGAGACAAACAGAGAGAGGGACATTAACATGAAAAATGTATGCTTCACACCTACCCACATGCATGAACTGTCTCTGACAGGAGCACATGTTCATCTTGCCACTGTATCATTTTGCACCGTTTAGTGGGAGGATTTCACTCGATGCCAAAAAGAGAAGCCAGCTGGGAATGTTTTAGTTAAATATGAGAAAAATCTTGATACCTTACTGCAGGTACAGGCCTGAATTTTGAGATTATAAATTCATACAAATAGTTTGGTTGGATTTGGTGCAGAAGGCTCTTCTAGCTCTTCTCTCTTCTTCTGTGCTTCTGAACCAATAAACGCATCACCATCATCGTTATCATCACCATTATTGTTTAAATCAAGAAAGTCATTAAATTATGTTTTATTCAATTATTTTCAGTTTTCTACGACAGTCAGTCAGTCAGTTAGTAACTGCCTGTCAGCTTGTGGGTATTCATGAATGCTGCCAGTAGAAGTGAACAGCAGCTGTCCTCCATGTGGCTGTGCTGGTGTGCTGCTTGTAATGTAACAGTCAGGGCAGGAAAACTCCCTTAAATGGAGCACAGCACATGATTAAATCAGCTGAATATGTAATTTGTAACTTGTAATGTGCAACTTTTAATGCATCACGCGGCATGTGTCTGTGACAGCCACATGACGTACTGTATATGTATGGAAATGGTTCATTAGTGGTTGACTACTCTGACTACTGTCTGTGAGATGGCTGGTAACTGGTGCACTCGAGGTTTATGCCATGAGGAGCGTCTGACAGCACTGCTTCCCTACCTTGAGGATCTCTCCATCGGCATAGAGCACATAGATAGTGACTTCAATGTTCTTCTGAACGCTCTTCCCTCCTCTCTCAAAGTCCCCTCGCTCCAGGGTCAAGTACAGGTCGTTACGGATGTCACCTGGGACCAGGACGGACACATTAAAACACCAACATACAAAGAAAACCTTACCGTTCATTTCACATTTCATCTTCAGTTTGAGTTTCATTTATTATAACCTGAGAAATGTTATTATGCATATTTAAGCCTGGAATACACACACACAGATGTGATCTTGGCCTGTAAAAGGTAAAAACATGTCCAGCAAATCAAACACACCTCCCCCACAGCTTGCAGTGTGTCACTTATACCTCCTTACGCCTGACAAACACCTGGATATTCAATATATAAACAGACATACGTGTCCACAAACACAGATGGAGGCACACAAAGTGTCTCACACACATTTAAAGCTGAATACGTCTGACATACACAAGACTAATGACCTGTGTTAACGTGTGTGGATTCATTTATCATTTCAGCTTGTCCTTACAGAGGAGATGTCACCCTTAATGTGTCAAGATGGAGTTAAATACTCGCTCCATCACTGCCCGAGGGGAGGCTGTATGTATGTGACATGCATGGTTAATGTATGTGAGAGGGGTGTGAAAGACATGTAGCTGTTTCCTTGTCTGTCTGTTGTAGAGGGCACTTTGAGGGTAAATCTTAATCCCTGTGGTTATTGAGAATATTTCTCTCTCTAAGACTGAAAGCATTCACCATCATCAATTATACAAAGTCTTCGTAGTCAGGTTTTCATTGGTTACAATACATAAAAGCTGTTGACAGGACATTGGTTAACCAGGACAAGTTGCTTTTGATTTTATCAAAACAATTTCACTTCTTTGCACATGATAAAAGTAATTCTATTCGCCTCCATTATATTGGGATGCAGCAGAGGTTTCAAAGGAAGATCGTTCAAAACCACAACAGAGAAAAGCTAAACTATGGCCTGGCTTGGCGAGTTTTGGGTGAACCAACTTTTTAACACACGTAGAATTAACACAAGTATGATGATCTGTTTCCCTCTCTCAGCCACTTGCCTTTTGTCGGCCAAAATGCAGATACGCTAGCAGGCGGCAGACAACGCTGTCTGTGGCACATGATCCTTATCACTGTGTTATGTGTGTTTATACTTTAGGCTACAGCCAACATGTAGCTTCTGGCCATGTTCTCTGAACCTACATAGACGTCGTTGAGAGAAACGTGTTCATAAATCATTGTGGCAGAAAAGAAAAGCTGAAACTTATTGGTGGTCAGAAATAAAATGGCTCACTAAAACGTCAAATAAAATGTGGTCAGACATGTGACGCAACCACATGCTGGCAGAGAACAAACAGTGAAATATGTTGTCTTAAAACATGAACAGTTAGCTGGAAGGAAATTTGGGAATTTGGAAGCACTATAAGAAAACCATGTAATGTATCTTTAAGAAACCCTCTCATGTCAAACACTTTAACATGACCTGTCAAATTTAGGAGCATTTATACTTGACATGTTTTTCGTCAGAGGGTGTTGGAGTAGAGGCTCATGCAGCGATATTAAAATGGATTAAAAGGAGAAAGTGCTCGTTCGAGATTATTGAGATCATTGTTGCTAAATTTTATTTAATATACGAGTATAATAACTCTTTGACTTTCTGCTGATGTATATCTGTATATGCATTTCTGTGTAGGCCTTATTTATTGCAATTACCAACAGCAGTCTTGTATTTAAAAAAACTGACAAACTAAAGCGCGCTCCTCCTCACACCAGCCTCATTTTGACCTTTGCTGTTTCTCTGTAGCTCGTGTTTTACTGAGTAACGATTGGAAAGTGCAGCACTGTTAACTGAACATGGCGATGTTCACTGGACACAGACACTAAACTGAGTGATGCTTTGCATGTAAATCCAGCCAGTACTTCAGTATGATATATGGCCTCATTCCCCAGACACTGCAGCGTCCACGCACATACACAGACGTGTCCGTCTTCCTGCTAGATGAAATGTTTCAGTGCGTCTTAATCAGGTCGCAGCCAATTGAAAACGTGGACATTAATCTGACCAGGAAATTGAACCTCACTTCTAAATAGGAAACAGCAAGGAATACTCTAACAGCAAACACTTTTCTCTGCTCTGGTTAATGAAATCAAAAACTACATCTCTATTATTCCTTACAGTGCAAACAGAAAGACTGTCAGCGTTACTGAACTATGTTATATCATCATTGTTTATTTGTTTAGTGGTTGTGAAAAGCTGACAGCATTTGGATGAATTAATTATCATTTAAATGCACAACTACAGTAAGTCGTGTCTGTGAAGGTTCATTAATCCAGGTAGTGCATGAAGGCAACATGAATAATCCAATGGACTGAAGTTTCAGACTTGTTTCAAACATATTTCAGTAGTCTACAATTTATATAGAAATAAACATGTGGCCCTGACAACATCCTCAAAACATCCTCTGAACGTTGCAGTTAAAACATTATGTCTTAGTTAACATTTAACCTTACAGGAACATTATTTGAAATGATAAACATCCTTAAAACATTCTTTGAACGTTAGATTAAAACGTTTTCTTTAAAACATTATTAGAACTTGTCGGTAATGTTAGCAAACGTTGTGGGAACGTTCCCTGCTAGCTGGGCAGATTATGTTGCAAGATAACAAATGAAGAACATTATTGAGGCCTGAGGTGACAGAACATCTCTTTTAAAATGCTCCTGTAATGTCATATATACACAAGGTAATGGTGGCCAAGGTCAAATTTATTTATACAGCGCTTTAAAAAACAAAACATGTTTGTACCAAAACTGCTACCACCCAAACACAATTGAGCAAGTGGCTCAGGAGGTAGAGAGGGTAGTCTGCTGATCAGAAGGTGGGGGGGTTGATCCCTGTCTCTGGATGGGCATAAGAGGCTGGTTATCTTTAAATATTTTAAGAAGGTTATAACCCGAACAGTTTTAGAAAGTTTTTAGAGAAAAAAGCTTCCCGCTGAGAACATTACTAGAACATTGCATGGTAATATCCTCAGAACGTTTTTGGAACAAAGAAATTCTAGCTGGGTAACCAAATGATAACACGCTTACATGTTGGACACCTTTAGTTTGAGGTGCAGTCAGACTGAATGAGAAGTGAGCATTAAAGTCCGTACAGAGTCAGTGGAAAAACAGGATTCCTCCCCTTTTCTTGCATGAAGTTGTGATTCACTCTCATCCCACAAAAGAAGAGTCATGGTGGGCGTCTCCTCGGCACTCGTGGCTGAATTTGTGACTCACCTGGCATGATGACATCAGGGAAGCCCAGTTTGCGTGTGATAGCCACCCCCCTGCTGAAAATGAGGGGGTTCTCTCTGCGGACCTGCTCCATGTCGCCCCTCAGCAGCTGCAGAGAGATGATCAGACCTGCAGGGATGGAGGGAGAAATAGAGAAAGACGGAGGAGAGACAGAAGACAGATGAAGCAATGAGATAGAGGTGACGGGCAAAAAAGAAAGAAAAGAAAAGTTAAACAGCAGAACTTTTTAGTCGGGTTTAGTCAGTAATCACATTCTCCTGTACCACCTACCATATCTGTTTGTGGTTGTTCTCATAACAATACTGAAGTGAAACTTTGGCCTGAGCTCTGTAGCTGCAAAGCACAGCACTTTATCTTCCATAACCAGCACAAAACATGTGAGTGCATGTTGAATACAGCCAAGTCATCTGGTTTCTCCAGAGGGACGTTAACTGTGTTAATCTAATTTTCCTTCATCCTGTCACCTGACGACCAAAAATAAGCGCAGATTTCCGTCGGATATTTCTGAAATAAAGTTCCTGTACAGCTGAAAGTGAAAATAACCAAATTTAGAGCATGAAAAGACACCAGATCCAACCTCCTTTCAGTTAGACCCCAAACTACAGCTACATTTCTAAGAGATAAAGTTTCGGGACCACAGGAGTTCACAGACTTTAACGAGGGGGCACGAGAGGCTGAGAGTTCCCTGCAGTGACACTAATTAAGAAGATTTTCCAGCTGATGTCGAGTGATGACACGCATGTGTCAGTCAGAGTGCGTGCTGCTCTCCAAACTAGACGAGTCGCTCCCGGGAGGTGTGTTTTGTAACTGACTTTATGAGTTCTGTGTTCATGTGTCAAGTTTATTAGTGTCTGTGTGAGTGCCTCCTCACTCCTGTTTGCTCCTTACTAAAACAGTAACACGATGCTGCTGGATTTCTGCTGCTAAAATCAACAAACGTCATGACGTGTGCTTTAACAGAGGAAACAAGGTGACTTTACAGAAGCTAAATATGGAAGCAAAGAATATAATATAATATAAAGCAAGCAAAGGGTGTAGTACTTGGTTATTAATGTTCCCTAAGTATCCCTTTGGGTTCACAGTTTGCTTGTTTTCTAGCAAACCGAAACTTTGGTCTCATAAATGCATCTGATCTGCTCACACATAAATGAATCATGTACGGGCACAGTCACAGATCTGCACACTCTCACACTAACGCTGTTTCCAGTCATACTCACTGTGATCAGTCATCTCTCTTTTATCAGCCTGTCATTTCACACACACACACACACACACACACTCTGTCCGTCCTACCGTAGTTGGTGCTGGGAGCGGTGTATTTGGTGCTGGACTTGCGGATGATGTTCTCGTGGATCTGGTACCACTCGTTCTCATTGTTACAGCTGGAAAACAACAAAGGATCTTTTTTTGTGACTCATGTTTTCAAACAGAAATAGAAGAATCTGGGAGAGGCCTCGCTAACAACATGACTGTCATGTGTTTTTACTCCACACCAGTATATAATCAGAAATCTCCAAGTAGACCCTCTATTTGTTATTGTTTAAACAAATAAGATGACAAAAAAGCATTAAAAGGCTGATTAATGCTTCATGTAGAGGAGAATGCAACAAAGTGCATACAGTTTATATTATATAACTGCATCTAAAACAGTGTATGAGCTGTACTGGAGTCAGACAGAAGGACTGGCTGACTGCAGTGGTTGTTGTTATTATTTTGTTGCTGGCAAATGTGAAGAGCTGAATTGTCGCGTGGTGTCGTTAACATGTTAACGTCTTCAGTCACATCGACATCACAACAAGCTTGAGAAGCAGGAGGCCTGAGGAACACAGAGAGGACGTGTAACCACCCATGAAGCATGAACCATCCTCAGGAGTTCAGCTAAGGTTGCTGTGAGGCATCAAACACACACACACACACACACACACACACACACACACACACACACANAGAGAGAGAGAGAGAAAAATGGCAGAGCACTGATGGCATTATAAGACTGCAGAGACTACTCTGTGACAAAACAGTGAAGTGGCTGTCTGTAGCTTATGGGAACTCTCACTCTCTCTCTCTCTCTTTCCACTCCTTTACATAATACAATGTCAGAGAGAGAGAGAGAGAGAGAGAGAGAGAGAGAGAGAGAGAGAGAGAGAGAGAATAAGGGGGTGAAGTGTCACGTGAGGTAAAGGATAAACAGACAAAGTGAGGAGAGAAAGGACAAGGTCAGCGGTTAAGGAGGCAAAAGAGTGAGAGTAAAGATGTGATGAAAAGATATTGTCTGTCACCCTCTTTACTGTCTCTCCATCTTGCGTATCTTTAACCTCTTGATCATCCTCTCTGACCCTTTCAGCCACATTCATTTTTTTATCAGAGTCTCACTCCAAACTGCTTTTCCTCTCTGCCCCACAATGTTCAGTTTAGGACTACAAGACCTTCTCCTGAAAGGAAAATGTCATCAGAGCCCTGTGTGTGCGTGACGTCTGTGAGGTGAGTTTAAAGGAGTAATGACACCCATTTCGTGAATTCTTACGCGTCGTATCACATTCCTTTACCTGGCACAGTTAGTACTTGCAGTACTCTTTCCTAAAGCTACAAACTGGAGATCTGACCCTTAAATGTGTGCTATCACACTCTGCTCTACACAAACTGAATGGAGATTTTATGAAGCCATTTCTCTGCGAGTCCTTGCTCCCAGTAAAAGTCTGTAGTTTGTAGCGCTACAGTATTAGATTAATTCTGGTGTCATGACTCAGTTCAGTATTGTATAAAATCTGTTTTAATCAGCAGATCTTCAGCCTGAGAGTAAAAACCCAGTTAGGCTAAAAAGTTTTTCAGAAGTCAGAAAGTAGCCAGGTTATATATAAACTCAGTTTCAACAGTATTTCAGTTACTACATGGAAAACTAGCAGCTGAATAACTTAAGTGACCACAGCTCTTAATAGTTTTTAATGCCAATAAAAGAATAACAGTCAGAGGAGGAGGAAGTCATGGTGAGCAAACTTGGTTTGGCTTTTCTCTTGTGTAGCAACGGATTACTGATTACTTCAGTGTAAACGCCCCAAATCCTGCCGTGTGTGTGTTTGCGTGTGCAGCCACTTACGTGTAGACTTTCAGGACAAAGTCTTTCTCCTCTTTGAGTTCTGAGATGGTCTGCAGCACGTCGCTCATGGCCAGGACAGCACAGCCGTACGGCCGACGGTACTGAACATGTGGAGGTCCCTTCTTACTGTCATTCAGCAGCATACGACCTGCAACAGGACGTGCGTGTGAGGGGTGTTATACAGTGAGAAATACTGGACATAGACGAGGATCCTTTAACATTTAGCAGCACACACACATAACATTGTTTTTAAGTTGGAAGCAAATGAGAGGAGCAGATTTAAAAAGCTGAAACGTTATACTTTATATATGTATATATTTATATATATAATTTATTTATTTATTTTTGGAAGTAAACTTAGGTTGAGAATGTTGGTTACTGTGAGGATATTCAGCTTTTTTTGTCCGCCCCCTCCTGTATATCCTACTGTACATCTTAGTAACCACGGTCTTACCTGTTCTGATGACCTGGGAGATGATGTAGAGATCTCTCTTCATGTCTTTGTTGCTCAGGTCCTGCAGAGTCCAAGAGAAAGAAAAAGCGCACAAGAACTGAAAATATAAGTTCAGATACAAGCCCTGATGTTTTCGTGCTCTGTTAAATTAAACAGTGACACCGCAGTAAGAGAAGAGAAGGAAGAGGAGACATGCAGCAAATATCAAGATTTATGTTCAAAAAGCACCGATGTCGTCATGGGCGTCACACCATCCACTGTCATTTTATGAAATCCAGAAAAAGACAGTCACGCTTTACTTGCTTTTTTAAATTCATATTATTTTGGGCATTTTAGGCCTTTATCCGATACAGTAGAGAGATGACTATTTTTTCCTTGTTTGTTGTTGTCTCTTTACATTGTTTCCTGTATCGTTATCTTTCTGCACAAACCATTTAAGATGCTGTGTTAATTGAGTAGTATTGACTAATATTGACACGTGCCGTTTGTCCAAAAAAATAGCAATGAAAATACGTTTGTCATGCTGAGCCACATGTTCGTGACTGAAGCTGTTTCCTCTCCAGGCTGATTCCACAACAGAGCAATAGGGGGCAATGCATCCTTACTTTTATATTCTTCCTCATAACTCTTCAAATGTACTCTCCTCAACCTGCATCAACCACCTGCATTATAAGCATGTTTTACATTTTATATATATATATATATATATATGTGTGTGTGTGTGTGTGTTACCGTGAAGAGGGCGCACAGCCTGTCCACCTTCTCTGGATTCTTCGGTCCTCCGTTCTTGTTCAGTCGTACCATGAACTTCTCACTGAAACACACAAATAGTCTGTGAGTGAGGCTCTGATTCCCTGAACTGACCTTTGACCTAAGATTTAATTGACAGAGGAACAAGTGTCGAGGGGTCTCTGACACGCTGGCTGGTCTGGAGATGAAGCTTGTGATTAAATCTTTTCTGGTCAGAAGATTCTAGTTATCATAAGAAGGTAGTTCTCAAGTTGTCATGTGAATTTGAGGATGTCACACTTTTCTTTTCTGTATAATTACAGAGATACAATTATATAGAAGCTTATATTGAAATGTCCAACTAATATTTTTAATTATAATTTAATTAAAAGTTCAGCGCATCAACCAAATATCATTATATCTGTCTTAGAAATCGGTGTGACCTCATCTGCATATGCTGCTCAGCCCCACTCCAAGGTTAAGAAGCTCTGCTCTAACCACTAGCAATTTACCCCGGTGCCCTCACTGAATCTCCTCGGGGGATTTCTGAAAGAGATAAAAAATTCTTTCAGATTTCTCCTCATGCCTCCTCTCTTCTCCCCCTGGAGTACCGTCAGTGAGGAAACTCTAAAGAAGCGTGTCTCAGCCATTTTCGCTTCAGGGAACAGCAAAATATTGTCTGCTGGTGTCAGCGACTGTTCTTTTAACCCGTATTTATCGAGGGGGAATGTGACTAAGCTGACATGCTTTTATTCAATAATGGCGCGCTTGACATTAATACAGTTGAGCCTCAGACACATTATAAGATTTCTCCAGTCATAAGTGACTCTGAAAAGAGTGAACAGCACGTACTAATCCACTGACATTTGCTGAATTTCGTTCTCTTTGATGCACACAGACACACAACACCACCTGGCTTTGAGGAAGATGCATCTGAAAACAGAGTAAATGAACACAGTGTTGTGTTCCACCTGATATTTAATGCCAAAATAAACTTAGAGCCCATTCGTCTTGCAGAAGTTATGGTTTGTGCTTCAATTTGTGTCAATAAAGGGAATTTCTGTATTCATTTTACTCCTTCCTCTTTCAGAGTTCAGTGGCTGAAAGCTCTTGCTGCTTGTCCTCGACAGACACACAGCGGAGAGTAGTGGGACGACTAGCCTCAGTAACCTGTAACAGGCTTGGTAGTGAATGCTGTGCAGAGTACATTTAGACACATCCATCCCTGTTGGTGCTCACATTAGGTTTAAGCCAATAACACACGAGCACAGCACCCACATACCTGAACTCCCTCATTCAGGTTTATGAGCCTTCTCGTTCACTACGATCTGCAAATAAATGACGACTAGTCCTACCATTACTAGTCTGAGGCGAGAAATCTCCTCTCCTGTGTGCTCCCTCGATTCAGTCGGCAGAATCCCTTTCTGTCGTCAAAAATCACTTGAATACCTTCTTCTGAGAGTACTTACTCACCTAATGTGCTCTCTCTCTCTCTGTCGTCGTCCTTCACTATCTATTTCTCTCAAACGCCCCCCCAAATTGTCCTCCCTTGTGTCAGGTGGAACATGAACTGAGTGCTGAGGCTTATTCTCAAGGCTTCTCCTTGATCTGCAGTGGCTGGAGTGAACCTCATTTGTACGTCGCTTTGGACAAAAGTGTAAATGTAATCTGCGGCAGGACAGTGGGGCTGAGTCTGATTCAAGAATTCTGAAATACATGAGAGACGGGGAAACTGTTTCTTATTCAGGTTTCTCAGTGGGATTTTTTCCAGCCTGTCTGCTTTCTGAAACCATAAATTAGAAATCAGAATGACTGTGTACTGTGTGGTAATTATCACGGGCGCACACACAGGAACAAAGCCAAAGAGCATTTAAATCATTTTTTAATTTATTTATTTAGTCATATAAAAATAACAAACGTCTGAGCAAGAATGCTTTTTGCATTATTGCTTCACTCATCGTCAGATTTGCTGGAGAGCGAATGGTTATTTTTGGTTCAGTAAATAAATTCATTTAGTTTATCTGGACACTCATCCAGATAAATTTCAAGGCATCAGTATATCAGTATATTATAACCCAAATCATTATACACATTTGAGTACCTGAACTTCATCTTTAACTACAGGATTCTGACTATGATAACAATCATTTCATCAGCCAGTGTCGGGCTGTGTCTTGCCTTCTGTCATTTCCAATGCGTCACAATTTTGTGTCATCAGTCACTTTGCAAGATTGAATTCCACACGTGTCTCCTGGAAAATACTGTATCTCATTAGAGGAGAACAGCTCCTCATATAGTCTTTATTATTCAGCATACACTCCCACACAATAAAAAGAAACTCTCGGGTTATTGCTAATATTTGCACAATTTCCTGCAAACCACAGCAGTGAGGACCGACAAATCCTCCCAGCACACACGATGTCCAACTCCTTAAACTAAACAATTTATTCTAATCCCCTAGAGATACCGTGGCCCAAACAAACAAATACAACAAAAGAGAATAAATGTGTGTTTCTCCACAAACAGTAGGAGTGTGTGACTGTGTGTGTGTGTGTGTGTGAGTGAGTAGGTGGGAGACGGGCGGATGCAAAGAAAGAGTGAGTTTGTGGTTTTCACATTCAGTCGTAGCTGATGGTGGATGTTTTTCTTGAGTCAAAGAGTGATTCATTGAGAGAGAGAGAGAGAGAGAGAGAGAGAGAGAGAGAGAGAGAGAGAGAGATACTGTGTGGCCTAAATAGGCACACACAAACACACAAAATATATGTACACACATGCTCCATCCAGTGTTATTTGTAGCCTTCTCTTAGGTGGCAGCAGGCACACACACACACACACACACACACACACACACACACACACACACACACATGAATCTGGAAATCAGAGTTAAATTATTAACACTATTTCATGTCTACATCAATATGAAAGAGGCAACATAAACAACGTGGATGCAATCAGAAAATGTTCTGCTCATGTGTTCAAACACACACACACACACACACACACCGATGTAATGTAGATGGATGTACGCATGGATGCACTCAGTCATGTGCACATACGGTGTACACAGAGATGCACCAACAGGCACACACACACACACACTCTGTGGAAATACATATGAACCAATCATTTCCACTCCATTGCCATTCATCCTCTAAATGTACCACATCTGCAGCAGGAACAACACAACACACACACACACACACACACACACTCAGGCGCTTTTCAACCTTTATTTAACCAGAGGATTTCGTCCAAACACGCATGTTATTAAAATTTACACACGGGAGCTGCCCAGACCGACCGCATCCTTCCACCATCAGCCACAGAGCCGGTTTTAGTTCGTAAGAGGAGGAGAGAAAGGTGGAGAAACGCTGCTGTCCACCCTGACGTTGTCCATCACATGTATCCTCCAAGCTTCCTTCCCCCATCACCCCCAATCCACCTACTGCACCTAGATTTGGGACAATTATCATATAAAGGACTAAAAACTGACATTTGTATTTCTATTATCTCCTACAAATTTTTGTTTATTTTTTGTAATTGTCATTCCCACACCTACAGCTCCTGTTGCACCTCCAGCAGTCAGAGAAATCTCTCTTTTTCCCCCCTTGTGAGGCCTTTTAGGACCTTTTCTTTGTCTTTAAGGGAACTTGTGTGCAGTCAAGAAACCCGTAAAGCCTTTAAATCCCACTGAGACACTGCATGTGATACTGGGCTACGCAAATAAAATAACTACCTTCATCATAACAAAAGAAGACCATTTCTATAAAAAAACTAATAATTTTGTAAACTAGTCACTCACAGTACCCTGACTACTGTTATTTCTAGCATTTGTCTTGATGTTTTGGACACAGTACTGGGCTATACAAATGCACTGATTTAACAGTCTTCCAGTCAAAAGCTTGCTTCTACATAAACTATTAAGTCTATCAAATTCAGTAGAGTGAAGCCATTTCAATATAACCTTGATTCAACACTTAACGGCTGATTTCTCTGCATTACATTACACTTCCTTTCACTACACCTTGCGTTGATTTACAGTATACTCTGTAAACCAAAGTGACACAGAATGAAAATCAGACGATGGATTTTCCATTTTCCAACAATACCCTGACATAACTCCTGTGATCACTGTAAAATCATGTGAGACAGAAGTCGGTGGGAGGGGGAAAAAAAAAAACAAGAGCTAAAGAGACAACTCATGTTTCTGCGATGAGAGCAACATTATGGTGAAAAGAAGAAGGGAAATGACTCAGTGAGAACAGACTCCTGTGAGTCGCACCAGTGACAGAACACAGAGAGAGCTCTGCTGTCATGACGAGTGGAAAAGCCTTTGCTACTTGTAGAAGAAGAACAAAGTCCTGTTGGAGCAGAAAACCAGGCTGATGTTGGGAAAGAAGAGCCAAATAACTGACGGCGGCAGAAGGCGAATGCATGTTTCATGTAGTTTCTTATTTATTACAGGTTACTGGTCATTACGTGTCTGAAAGTGAGCATCTTAAAACCACACTAAACTGAATAACTAGCTTCTGAGCACATCATGTCGTTGTAGGTTTCTTTTACATGTAGTTTAGATTTTCATATACAGTAGTTGTGATTTTTGGCTCACTCTGTATTACCTGGGTTTCAGACCAACAGATACGAAGCGAGAGGTCGCGCAATAAAACATAAACTGAACTTTCACAGCCTCATTTCAGCCCAGATGTTTAAAAAGAATTAGTTGTCTAAATGGCTCATCAATGTGACACCAGTTACTCTGTCACTTCACTGGTAAAATACACTGATGAAGCTTTACTAAGAGCGCTGCAGCACCATGACCAAAGATTTGTAAAGAATTCAAACAAGCCACACGCAAACTCTAAATCAAACAAACGGTAGAGATGAGACAGTGTAAAATTAGACAACATGAAAAGAGAGACTTTGAGTTGAGACTTCTGCTTCCACAAACAAAATGAATTTGGGAGAAACGTCAAATTAAAGAAAAATATTCTAATAGAACTGTTTCCTTAAAATATTGCTTCTCCCGGTCCCTGAAACATGAGACAGTCTTCAGTCTGCCTGAGAGGAAAGACAAGAGGAGAAATCTGTGGAAGGTTTCAGCTTCCTCTCAAAGGTCCCCACAGAGACACACTGACGGCTTTGGGGAAGGAGACAGAAAGAAAAGACTGAAATCACCCTCCGAGATTTAACCACGTTACAAAACTCAGCCTCGGCCTCAGCCTCTGACTCCAGAGGGATCACGGTGCTTACTGGACGTACAATAGCAAGAGGCAGCTGCAAAGGATAACACACACACGAGCACGCACAAATAATTCTCAGAGGCAGAGCTGCTCTGAGGGCAAACAGTCTCGATGGGTTAAATCTCAATAGCTGGAGGATTTTTTGGAAAGTTACTGTCAGCCATGAGTTCCTCTCCTCCTCCATTCCTCCCTTCTCTCCTCCTCTCCCCTTTCTCTCTCGTCTCCCCTTCCCTCTCCTCTCCTCTCCTCTCCTCTCCCATCTGAGCGTCTCAGAGGAGCAGGTCTTGTCATTAGAATCCGATGCTGAGTCAGACAAGACACTGAAAACAGGTTGCCAAGGTCAAATGTATTTGTGGGCTGTGTGTGTGTGTTACGAGAGGACAGAGCCTCTAGCCGGTTGTAGTGAAGAGACACAAAACGAACAAAAAGATGAGGGAGTGTTTGTTGAACCTCTCTGTTTCACACACAGAAAGAGAGAGAGGGAGAGAGGAGGCACATGTACACAAAGACATTAGTTCTCCTTTCTGCTAAACATCAACATTTGTGATATAATATTCTCATTGACCCTACACTGAACTGAACACACACCCTCATGCCATCGCAGTTGGCGTACATCAACCTCATTTTTGACATTAGCAGTTCCTTATGTGTTAGCATTGTGATCACTCCACTAATGCATAATTGATGCACAATCATTATGGTGCTGGTGCTGGTGGTGGTGGTGGTGGTGGTGGTGGTGGTGGGGGGGTCATGTATTATTCACAGCAGCTCTGTGTGGCCACTTGCCACTATTTGTTCCTCATTACGATGGCAATATGTCAGGTATGAGAGAGAGAGAGAGAGAGAGAGAGAGANACTGAGAGGGATTATTTTTGTTTGAGTCTATTTATTGTTTTTTAAGAAAATCCTACTCGTTATACCTGTTAAGCTAACCATGTGGAGGCATTAAATCCCTGACTACTCTGTGGCCAACAGGAGACGACAGTGGTTGTAGCAGAAAGAGATTATTTTTTATTGGGTTTTTCAGAATTAACACAACAGATACACCCAGAAAAACAAAAAACCCCAAAACAAACAAAAAAGAAAACCTGCAATTCTTATGTGGCTGTTATGCTGAATAGTATTATCTTTATACATTATAAGGTATTTAAAAAAGCTCTGTATTTTCCCCTTGGTGGTGTAAGTCAGTTTTTCCATGGTTAAACAGTTGGAAAGACTTTTACAGTAAACCAAAGTCCAACTGCAGGTGTCTCAGTGCTTTTCCAGGCAGTTGTAATAGTGTTTAGCCTGAAGTGAG
>NTHP01000449.1:93874-113427 GCA_003416845.1 Oplegnathus fasciatus
ACACACACACACACACACACACACACACACACACACACACATCCCCTATAGCTTGTTCTATTATTAGCTTTAATTTACCCTACAGGACGTCAGCAGCAGGCAGTGGGGTTAAATATCCATTCAGTTCTTGGCAGGGCAGCTAGATAGGCAGAAATTCCTCTGCAGGTGCTATGAACAGACACACACACACACACACACACACACACACACACACACACACATACACGTACGTACGCGCTGTCCTCTGAGACTGTAAGTGTGTAAGGTCTATACCGAAACACTACACTCACACACTCATACATACAGAATATTACATGTGGCTATACTGTATGCATGGGATATGATTACATTGGTATTCACAGGTATATACAGACTGTACATGCACACACACACACACAAATCTGAATACATGCACAGAGGTGTTCAATCATGCATAAATAATTGCAAACACACACATATACAGAGGTCTGGAAGCCTGTAAACCCGGCTGAAGAAGAGAAAAGAGCAGTGAACCACCTGGTGATACATTCACAGGCTCCTTCTGTTGTCTCTTCCAGTCTCAGTCTGTCTCTCTCTCTGTCGGGTATCTCTGATATACAGGAGGCCCCGATGCATTAGAACCATTATATAACTGGCTGCAGCGGAGGCGGAGCTGTTTTTGGGAAATTCAGCTCGGAAATACGGCGACAGAGTTTGGCGAACACAGTTGAAGCAGCTTCTATATCGACCAGTTACCTGCCTGGGAGGTTTCTCTACTGTTCTCCCTGTGCATGCTGGGACAGACTTAAGCCCCGACCAGGAATAAGTGGGTACTGAGATTAGATGGAGGAGCAGATAGTTCAAGACTCCTTCATATCTAAAAATATTTATGAGGGTGTGGATGGGGATTTGTTGCTTAAGGTAGATCTCATGTAACAGCCTGAGTCAGTTTGATTCTGTCCATGAACTTTGTACACATTATTCTCCTCTTACTACCCCAGACATATTATTTGTGTCTAAATGTGAAAAGTTCAGCTTATTTGGTGAAGTTGATGTACTTGCATGATTCTTGCATTTTATGGTTTGTATCCACACGGTTGAATGCACTTATTGTAAGCGTCAGCTAAATAAATCATGTAAATCACGACTCAAAGAACTGGAATCAAATTGTGAGTGAAGAATTTTACATAATCTTCGCTCGATCCCTCAGTCCAAGTCAGATCTCAGTTTACTGCACTACGTATTGCAGGATGAGTCAGTGGCTATCAGAGGTTCATATTAAAAACCTTCCATTTTGGGATTGAAACTGCTCCCTCTAAATCACAAAATAGGTAAGAAAACATCTCTATGTCTGCTCGCAGTCTGTGCCAGAGTCTATANTTTTTACAGTTGTCCAAACTCTTGTCATTTATAATGTCTATAGTTTATGGGTGGGGAAAAAAATCACAAGAAGAAAAGAAATTGCGATTCTTGTCTTCTGCAATTGTGAATTGATTCAGAGAATAAAAAAATCAGCAAATGTTTTGGCGCATTTCAGATTCAACAGCTGAATAATTAACTTTGCAAGACGAAGGTGAAGTAATTTTTTAATAATTCATACGCCATCACCCGCACACTAACGTTAGCGAAGTGGAGCACTGAACTCCAGCGCCAGCAAATGAGCAACCCAACCAACACACACTGCAGCACTTCGCCAAACGTCAGGTAACTCTGGATGACGATGGGTTTCACTCGTAGCAGTGTTGCAGTCTCAGTGTTCTCCACTCTCACACACCTTCTGCTGCTTTTCTCTGTTCGTCAGATAGTGACCTTCATCTAGAACATTTAGTGTAGCTTAACTGCCAATTACGTCTCATATCAGCTCATAGCAAAGAACACGAGTGAATGGTTTGGCACACAGTGCACTGAAGTAGGAGCCTGAAAACAGTGCCCCATTTTCTATCTACTGAATCAAGATTTGGTTTTGGATCGCAAACTGATTATAAATCGAATCATGCTGTCCTGGCTGCACAGTGGTGGAACTAGCTCTGCATTCACATCAGGACAGCAGAAACTCTACACACCTTCCATCGCAGACTGAAAACTCATCTATTCAGACTGCATCTAGGCCAATGAAAAAAGAAATATATATATATTATATTAAAATATTATTTGTGTCTAAATGTGAAAAGTTCAGCTTATTTGGTGAAGTTGATGTACTTGCATGATTCTTGCATTTTATGGTTTGTATCCACACGGTTGAATGCACTTATTGTAAGCGTCAGCTAAATAAATCATGTAAATCACGACTCAAAGAACTGGAATCAAATTGTGAGTGAAGAATTTTACATAATCTTCGCTCGATCCCTCAGTCCAAGTCAGATCTCAGTTTACTGCACTACGTATTGCAGGATGAGTCAGTGGCTATCAGAGGTTCATATTAAAAACCTTCCATTTTGGGATTGAAACTGCTCCCCCTAAATCACAAAATAGGTAAGAAAACATCTCTATGTCTGCTCGCAGTCTGTGCCAGAGTCTATAAGAGGGTGTTTATAACATGGTATAATTTTAAAAAGGCGGGATTCTGTTGAAACAGTCGTTAATAAATTAGAATACAACTCTGAGGCAATGTGTCCACAGGGAAGCCCTTTTCACAGCACTGGCATCTATTTCTCAGTAGTTCCTGTTGGGAACCCTGTTGCACCATCCCGGCAGTGCTGAGTGATTAGCATGTTTTTAGCACTCAAGGTTAAAAATACAACAACTTCTAGCCAAAGAGTGCCACATTTCTAATGGATTTTCAGTAGTTGCTTAGCAACAACAAGAGTCACGCACAGCAGTTCCCCTCAGCATCTGTTTAGCATTTGTTTTTAAGGAGATGCCCGGTGGACACAGAAGCTAATGCTCTTTGATACACACTCTGTGAGAGTCCATATTAAAATTCTGCATGAGCATGTGATCATTAATGATGCAGGAACATCTTTCAGAGTGCGAGCTTTTACATATCTGAAAGGACAGACAAAAGTACACTAATTATTTTCATTAATAATACATGATCTCTTTTTAATGAATTATTTCATCTAATAAAGGTGAAAAACAAGAGAAGTGCCAGTGATAAGTTACCAGAGCCCAAGTGATAAAAAAATTAACAAAACAAAAACAAAGAAAAGTCCATTTGACAACGATATAAAACAGAGAAAAGTAAGAAGAATCTCATACAGCTGAACAAACATCTGCTACAAAAATTAATCAAAACTCTGATCAATGAATTAGTCACTAGTACACTCAAAGAAGGCGTTACACAAGCAATGATTTCAACCGGACATCACGAGAGCCAGGGTCAGAATGGATAAATGAATGGATGAGTGAATGAATGAAAAGTAAAATGAATGAATGAATCACACACACAGACACACACACACACACACAGAGAAAGGAAAGATGCCATCCAATATTGGTGGACATGTGACACTTCACACTGAGCATGCTCCCTGCACACCTGACCCAAAAATAAAAACAAAGAAACCACCAGAAGCCTGTTGTCACATGCAGAGTCTCACCTTGTTGATCTCAAATCAACAGCAAAGTTCCACAACGCAGGATGATTTAGTACAAGACATTTATTTTAACAGTGAAAACGATGATGTTAATTTTGAGACGTTACAATCAGTATAAACACATGAAATCATCCCTGGGAACACTGGCAGCCTGCATCAGCCTGTACTTCATTTTATTTTAATTCATTCACCTACAATAGGTTGTGTTCTAAAGCCAAAGCCAGTCCATCATTTTTGGTCCATTCACTGTGCTCGGGGAAAGCTCATATAGGTCTATACTAACACTATACTAAATACTAAAACTATTACAAGGTTTGGCAGAGTACACCCTGTTCCTGAAGGTGCTCCTCAATCAAAGCAGCAGCGCCAGAGTCAGCAATAAAGCCCAGAGTGCTACACAGAGCAGAACCCAGCAGACACATCACTGAGATACAGGACACACAAAATGCACGCAGTTGTTATTTACAGCAGCAGGCTGAGAGAGGAGCTGTTCCAGGAGCAAGGTTCACGAACACATTCACACCAGAGAGCTGCCCGACACCAGCTGCCTACTGTCAGCCACTGGAGCCACTGGGGGAAACAGTAAAGTATGTGCTTGGCTCAAGTTCACCTCAATAGAAGAAGAGAGCTGGTGTGTCACTCTCCTTTAGTGCTACAGAAACACAAAGGAAAAAACCTGGAGTAAAGTCATACATTCCTGGAGACATCAGAGCGATAAAAACTGGATGAATGAATAAACAACAAACAATGTTGGATTCGCATCCACTAACTTGGAGGAACTGCCAACTCAGCCGATCCAGTGAAAAAGCCATTTTTCGTTGAGGTAAGCGCAGAACCACATGTAATAATGTGTGAGGCACAATGGACTCTCGTATTCAATTCACAGTCATCAATAGAATGCAATCGCAACCATTCAAGGCCGGAATACCAATCAGGCGAAGTGCTACCAGAGCCCCTATCTAGTTTTGAGATTCATTTGATTATTATTCATTTGTTTCTATTGTTGTATTGTAATCAAATGGTGCATATTAATCGAATTGCCTCAAACTAAGTGACACAGACAACCTGGTGCAGGGTAGCATTTCAGCAAACGGCATAGTGCTACTAACAAAGCTGCCACGTGTCTGATGTGTTCACTGTACTTGATGATAACGTTGTAATCCTGAAGATTTTCATTTCGTTGTCTTTCACGGCACCTGTGGCACTAATTGGTAATTGCAGGTGTGTTTTTAGACCTCACTTATGTTTCAGTTTCACTTTCATCATCTGTAGTCATCGATCTTTTCTTCGTTTATGCGGCCATAGTAACCGTTTACTCACAACGCTAGCAGAGACGCAGGTGAGTTGAAGAGTGAGTCTGTTGTGTTGAAAGCGTTGTTAAAAGCCTAACTGTGATTTTTCCGGGAAAGTCGCTCCCGACACCCGGGTCGTAATACAGTGGGCCATAGGCTCAGTCACTATCGTGTTGCATGATTCGGTGATAGATAGTGACTTAACAGACGTTTATTTGAAATGAATGAATGAAAATCTTCAAGATTATATCTTTAAAGGTGACAAGTACATACAAAATGCACAAAGGGTGCATAGGGACCCAACAATACGTTTTCACCTCTGGGCCTCCCCCAGCCATGCAGCCACTAATGGAAATCACAATTTCCCAGGAAATTGATGAGTTTCAGGACATTTATGACTTTTAATTGCAAAGCCAGCTGACTCAAAGCATTTGACACCATGTCATACAAAATGACTGCTGGTATGAAATGTGGATCAGATTCTGGTGCAGACTCTGAACAAGTCCCCCCATGCCCCACCGTTAAAGGTCAAAATACATTTTTGGAAATGTTTACGGATGAATTTTGTAAAACAAAAACTTGTGAATGTATTCTAACAAGTCTCTGCAGGAATAACTATTCCACAGAGGTCTGTCAAGTTCTCAAACAGTTTTTCAGGAAATGGTCACAATGAGAAAGCCGACTAACAAAGATGACTTGCAACTTATTTTTCGACATGCATGAAATGAAAGCATGAGGGCAGGTTTTGAAGCAACAGGGAGTGGAAGCATCGCAGCCATGTGCCATCTGTACTTCTTTTACTCCAACAGCCAGTCTGCCTGCTTTAAAACCAGGACTGTAGATTTATTTGGGACATCTGGCCATCCCAGTCAGTGGGTGGATGTGCTTTGACCTTTAACCCTCTTCTGAGCCAATCAACTAGACTCGGAACAGGTGCACCAGCTGGCAGAACAGGAGGGAACCAAGTCTCCTCTCCACCTCTAGCTGGCACACAAAATTCGCCCATCCACACCACAGACAGATATATGGTGCTTTGAAATGAAACTGCCCTATTTGTCTATCTTTGACAGAAAATATACAATCTCAGAGGTGCAACTGAGCACTAAAGTTTTTTTTCAGCGGCAAAGTGGAAATCTCTTTTGTGTCGACTATTTGTGGATTTAATCTCCCTCCTCCCCCTCTCCCTCCCTAACTGCCTCCTCTGCCTCTTTCCCCAGCTGGAGTGAGTAATCACACCTTCACATCCAGCGGGAACGAATACACAAACACACACCAACACCGTTTAACACATCTTTACCACTTCAGCACCATAAAACCAGCAGAGCCAATCTCAGATAATGACGCTGTTTATAGAAGGTACTCTGTTTCACTGGACCTCATATTCAGACCATCTTGATATTAGCAAAACAACACACTGATACATACATAAAATTTCATCATAGCTGCTTCTTTGCCAGAGCAAAGCAAAGTGTAATACCGAGCACCAAGAGAAAGAGAACGACTCCTCATCTTTAGCCTTGCAAGGCAGCTTCCGGCGGAGCTGCAGCGCAGTTGACTAAATCAAACATTTACTTTCCTCTTTATTGCTGCATTGGCCTTTTGCTTTTCAGAGTTAGAGGGACATAATATGAAGATCTTAATCACTCTGACAGCCCACAAACTAGAAAGGCCCGCCATAACATCTCCCCTCCATTAACAAACAGCCCCGCACTTTCCACCAGAACATAAAACTACATCAGTGGTTTTTCAAGCTGTGGGTCAGGGACCAAAGGTGGGTCTCCAGCAGGTATGAGATTGTCACAGCTTGGCATAAATATATAATAGGAGCCTGACAGCTCTAATATCTAATGGGACATTTGCAACACCTCTTTTCCATTAGCGACATCCTGCTCCATTTTCACACCTGGCAAATGAGAAAAGCAAAAGGCACGTTTTGAAGTTTCATTTGATTTCACTAGGGGGTCTGAAGTGCCTGGTTGTGTAACTGAAGAAGTCTAAATGTTGGATTAGCATATTAGACTCATTAAATATTTCAAAATGTTGCAGTTTCATAAAAAAAAAATCAAAATCTGCATCTCAAAATATGTACAAAAAAATGTTGAACTTTTTTTTCCCAGTGTGGGGGAACATCACACACACATATTAGACATTTTTTCAGCTCTGTTTTCATCCTACGCTTGTTAGATGCTCCACTATATTCCCCGGCTAGTTGCTAACTTCGTCTGTCTGCGGGTTGGTGCTGAGCAGGAAGTGTGCTGTGGGTTTGTCAGAGCTTGTTTGCTGAAAACAGCCGCCTACCTTGCCTGGAAACGAGTAGTGAGACTGAACAAAACTGTAAAGTCGGGGCCGTAAAAACCAAAACAATGAGCTGAAAGATGCAAAAAAATATATATGTTATGAGGGTTTGTCAACAGAGACCCCTTTCACATTACAAATTGTTGTTTGACTCGTTCATACTAAACTTTTGATCAGTGCAGCTTTAAGGTATGATTACACCTTAATTTATTAATTTATCGAAACCAGAGTTTAATGCATTTTGTTCTTTGAGGTTCACGATGTCATTTTGGCTTTATAGCGGCTTGTTTTGTTTGGGCTATTGGAACCTCTCAGAAGCAGAAGTTGTTGAATGTTAACAAATAATTCTCATTTTATGTTTATATAAGATAACAAGGTGCTCATATTTTACTGGCCAGTGTAGCAGTAAATACTAAATTACCTCTTCTTGTGATAATAGACAAGTAAGGTATCCCATTTACAAAAAGAATAATAAAATACAAACTTATATGCAGAAATAGTTTATGAACTGCAGGTGGAAGTTTGTGGAACAGAAGCTGACCTGAAAGTGGGGCTGGATTGGATCTCTGGTTGGTGGACACAAACTATACCAACATGCAATATGACAAGCACCAATGAATTGCCTTTAAGCATTACACCTGACCTGAACAGTTTCAATTATTCTTACCACAAAAGTGTCTCTATAGTGAATGAGTGTATGATTTATGATATAGCCCAAACGTTTTGCTCAAGGACACTTCGGCAGGGCAGATGCTTGCTGTCATGACT
Organism: Oplegnathus fasciatus; assembly: GCA_003416845.1. Taxonomy (NCBI): domain Eukaryota; kingdom Metazoa; phylum Chordata; class Actinopteri; order Centrarchiformes; family Oplegnathidae; genus Oplegnathus; species Oplegnathus fasciatus. The sequence continues at coordinate 101,745 of NTHP01000449.1, forward strand.
TGAACTCGTTGAAGGGGCGTACGTTAAGCCAACAGATCCACAGTGCTGCACCACAGTTCTCAGGTTGCTGCCTCCTAATACTGGATAGTAACTCGCTCTGACAAGATGGACTGCAAATTTAATCAGGTAATCTGTAATGTGTACCTGATTACTTTCACAAAGTTACCAGTTTGAGGCCTCCTAATAGGATGTGAGTCGGCTTGGCATCTCCCAAATCAGAGGGGACACTCACAACACCTCTGATCCATTAGCGAACGTCCTGCTTCATTTTCACACCTGTCAAACTGGCTGCGGCGTTACTGAAAACAAAAGCGCTGAGGCAAATCATCAGGGACCACAAACAAAGAGCCTCTGAATTCCTTTTTGGTCTCCACTGCTCAACTGTTATTGTAACACGCCGCCACTGCTTTCTTAGATTATATCTGAGCAAGGCAAGATTTGTAAGTAAAATGTATCTTTCAGTCTAAATCGCGGACCTGCAACCGATAAAAGGTCAGATATTCTTCATCTTTTTCAGTCCTGTATTATTAATATCGAGGTCAAGGTTTTGGTTCTGGATGGGTTCAGCTTGTGCAAACATGTTCTCAGAGCATAAATATGGTACAAATAGGTTACATGAAAGGTTCTCAAGGTCAGACTTAAATGTGAAAATACAGCCAATATTAGATTTTCTTTACTGTGATTTCAGTAGTGTGTCTTCTGATTATAGAGTGTGTAGTTTAATACCTAACAGGATTTTTCAGCTATTGCGGTTTAATATTCACTGAACAGCAAAGTTGTGAGTGTTCGTTTTTTTAATTAACTGACTAATAGTTAATACTTCATATATATATATACACAACACTCTGTGTTATTGTATTAACCTGTGGGTTCACCTATACAAAATGTACTTTAAGTACATAATCTCCCAAATACATAATGAATTTTAATTACTGTATATATGTTATTAAAGTATTGTTTATTATAACACATTGGCTTTTCACAGTGATAAGGAAAATACATTTAAATGAAATAAATGCCTCTCTGGCTTTTTTCTGGGATTGTATGGGAACATTTGGCAAGTCTAGACACTGAACTGTAGGTGGAAATGAATATTTAGTATCTGACTCTGGCAGAGCAACATCAAAATCATAAAATAAATGCCCTTCATTGAAATTTAAAAAACACTGTGCTTCTGTGCTAAGCCACCAGCTTCTCCAAGCTGTCAAAGAGTTTGGTAAAAGCAGCCTTTTCTAGCAGGAGTTTGGCAGCATGCAGCGTGCAATATGTGTTGTGTGTGCGTGTATGGGTGTTGTGTTCTGTGCTTGTTAGTCTGGTGCAAACTCCATCCTAAATCCTCCCCTGACCTCGTGTGAACCCAGCCTGGTGACACGCAAGACACACACACACACACACACACACACACACACAGAGTAGTGCCAGTGGCAGGATGTCATAGCAGGGATGCCAGCCTGTCATGTCCCATACTGTGTGTAGTTCAAGAGGTGGACAGAGGAAGGACAATTTCCTCTCTGACTGTAAGATACATTTTCACCACCTGGTACAAGTGACCCGAGTCAGACATGGCACAGATAACACATGTGTTATCATTATATTTGTTATGTGAAACAAGTAAAAAGTACATGGGATGAGGTATTGCCAGATCTGTTTGGATCCACAGAACATGGAGATGGGAATCACATCTACCATTGTGGCATTTTAATCTAAACGCCCAGATCTGAGTTCTCAGGTCAGTACAGTACTTGGAGTGCTTCACTTTTCAACTTGGAACATGGAAGAGGACAAACGTTAGCAGCCCCAGCTGCACCCTCTCACCCACCAGACCCAGACTCCAGCTCCAGCTCAGATTTTGGAAGGACATCCCCCTTCATATTATTAATGGAGGAAAAACACATTGTATTGAATAACAGTACACTGCCTGAGCACACATTTTGGAAGGACGACCTCCACATACAGCTTAACAGTGCAGAAATAGACTCTTTGGAAGGACGAGCTCCCCTTACAGCGCTAAAAGGGAAATTCTGGAAGGAGATCATCCTCTCAGAGAGGTCAAAGGTGAGGATGTCCAGGAGGCAAATTATACACTTTGGATATTGGAGAGCTTAAAAACAAAAAAAGCTTCCTTATGGAGCTGGACAGGACCAAAAAATTATAGATAAAGAGCTCAGGAACTTCAGAGGGTTGCAAGCCACTCCCTAAAAAAACAACCCACAAGCCAACTAATTGGTCGATAATCACAAATGGCAATATAAAAAATATTGCTTAAATATCCAATTCAACCAACAAGTCCTCCAAATTAAACGACAAAATGTATCGTTTGTAACTGCAGAAAGACACATCGAAGTGTTTTCTGATCTGACGTCCGTATCAGCAGAAAGACATCATTTGTCATCATCATCCTTTCAAAACTGTTACAAATCACCGCCGCAAAAACAGAAGTGTTTTCTGATCCTACACAGCTGTGGCTAAGGTTTGGTTAGACACAAAAAATACTGTGGTGTGGGCTCATATTAACATTATTAAGGTAAGGTGACCTTCATTGTCATGGTTAAAATTAGGGACGTCCCGATGACCCGCGGCCAAAATAAACACTCACTTTTTCTTGGGAGAACAGTCTCCATTTAACACAGAGAAACATTAAACCATCGGCACAAACTGCTAACAAGTCAGCCTTTGATGGTATTAGGATTAAAGTTCATGGGAAACTGAGATGTTCTACAGTATAACATTACTTACAGTGCTAACAGATACCAAACTAACTTGTAACCTCAGAAACGATGCAACCTCAATTTAAAGTTTACTGGAAAGTTACTAGCTAGGTAAATTTAGGCTGCTACTACATATAGTAGATACTATATTATTATTATGTTTGTGTATTCCACTGTTTGTTTTAACCTTATGTCTCTAATATGCACTGACCCAGAGAAAATGGAAGGAAACTAAGCTGTTGGGTGAATCTGAAACACTTCACCTCTCACGTATATGAGTTACTGTATGTTGTGCATTCTGTACTCTTAAACATCTACCCAAATCCATAGTCTACTGATTTATAATATGCCTTTAAGTGTATAAACTTTGAACTGATAAATGTTTGTCCACTGACATTTGCATGATTTGTAGAGAGTATTAGTAGTCAGTGTTTCTGTGCGACAGAGCTGTGCTGTAGTTCTTTTGCAGGAAACGTTTCTCCTGAGTGTGATATTAATTCAAAATTGCTGCCAAGGATTTACTGCAATTAGTTTCACTTTGAATATAACTAGTTTGACAGCTTTTAATATGATGTAATGCACACTACATCAAAATAAGAGCAAAAAATGACAGCATCTCTATCCCATAAAGGGACATTTATTATATTTAGGATGATGAAGAATTACAGTTAAAAAAATGGATTTAACTCGTAGAGGAGACTTTTTACAGATAAATGTAAAGCTCTCCTCTGAGTAATGTGATCTGGGTATGATTGTTTTAATTAATGAATTAATCACTATGAAAATATGAGGATGAAACATTAGAACAGCCTCAGTGAGGAAACCTGAGAATATAGTTTATACAGAAGTGATCAAGTCGTAGAATTACAAAAACAATCAATGGTAAAAGCTGCACATCTTTATCAATAATCCCTCAATCTAATGACAAAACTGTGGCCACCGGTGAAGGCACTATTAAGAGACAGCTTCCTCGATATGGCTTGAATATTTTGAATATTATGTAAGAATAAAACCAGATATTGCTGGACGTCGTGGAGGATTATAACTAGAAACACTTTGCCACTTTGTGTCATAAGCTTAGACAACTACAAGAACTGAGGCATCAGTAGATGTGTAGCTTTTCATATGCTTTCCACTGATGCAATAAAAAAAACAACAGCTACTGTATGCCAACAATGGTATCGTCGCCGTGGCAACGATGGCTGAGTCACCAAGGCAAATATATGACACTGCACTTACTGAAGCCTATAGATCCTGGACAGACACAGACATACGGGCTTACATACAGATCCAAATCCACAAGTATGGACAAAAACACACTTTCACTCTCTGTGGAAAACTCTCTCTCTCTCTCACACACACACACCCGAATAACAGAAGCTCTATTCTGAAACAGACACACACTGCATGCCCAAATGTAGGAGATGATGGTAGCTACTTACAGGTGTGATAGGATGATAAATCCACTCGTTTCTCTCCTCGCCTTTTCTCTTTCTGTTTCTCTGATTCTACCACTGGCAAGCCGCTAAACAGCAATCCAAACCGGCGGACGAGAAGAAAATCATAGCCTGTCAAATGACTTGAGATCCACTCACAATGTACTCTAGCAACACTACCTCTCTCTCTTTACTTGTGTGTCTCTGCATGTGTACCTAAGCCTTATTCCGCCTCTCTCCCATCCTCTGACCTGCTCCCAGTCTCCATCTTTCTCATCTTTCTTTATCTCTCTTCTCACCCCCCTCTCTCTCTCTCTCTCTCACACACTCTCTCTCTCTCCCTCCCTCTCAGCCACCCACCCACCCACAGGCCAGTCTGCAGCAGTAAGCTCCTCTCCACTTTTGGAGAGCAAAAAGCTGAGAAAAGATACAGCGAGGTGTGTACTCTAAAGATAGTGATATACAGCGCAATTGACGATAAAGACGTCTGACAGCAGAGCTTATATCCCGAGGCTGTTGGCCACAGAGAGCCTTGAAATCAAATGTGTGATGTCTGTGTGTACGTGAAAGATAGAAAGAGGGAGACCAGACACACGAAAAGACAGTTATAGAGGGTTAGATGGAGAGAGAACCGACAGGATGTCATCCTGTACATTCCCTCTGGGCAAAAAAACAACACCTCGTTTCACCTTGTTAATTGTAGCAGCCCCCACCTGGGCCAACCAGTCAGAGTTTGACAGTGCCAGAACAGAAAGCATCAAACTCCCAAATCTGGTCAAAACTTGATCATGGTTGCTGACCAAGAAATGAGCGGGCAGGTGAAGTATTTGAGTATCAGATTAGTGTCCAATCACAAACTGAAGTTGTTGAAAGCACACCGTGGATTTAAAAAGTTAGCAGTTAGAAGAATCTTTTACTGACACTGACTTGAGCAACACGTTTCAGCGCCTCATCAGGCTTATGAAAACATGCAACGGGCCAAAGGCTTAAAGGACAGGTTCCCATTTTTTTTATTTCTAACAATATTCACATGCCCATATATACACTGAAACTGTTGTTGCTTGTAATAATTCTTCTTGTTCATACTGGACATTAAAATGACCCCTTCTAATATGCTTTTAATGGAAAAAGTGGGGGGCAAAATCCACGGTCCTTGTTCTGAGTAAAAATACATTCCAAAGTGTATCCAAAGCTAACATGAGGCTTTCGCAGTCTGAGTCAAATCAAATCAAGTGAGTATCTTTCCAAAGTTACAGCCTGTTTAGAACAAAATTCCCTGTTTTTTCCCCGGGCAGTGTTTGCCTGCTGAGGTGCTGTGGAGGGATAGCAACACAAACGGGAAAATTAGTAAAAAGGAAGATATTCCTTAGATAGATTTGGAAGATATCCACTAAATTTGTTTAACTCAAACAGTCAATATAAGTGCAAACCTCATTAAAAACAATATATATAAAAACATCCTGGAGCAACACACCCTGGAATGCTCTTTCCTCATTTTGTCTACCACAAATACTTTATCACATTTTCCCTGATTATAAGATCATCTTGCAGTTGCACAAAACATTTTTCTCTTCTTTACCTAAAATTATCTAAAATAAAATTACCTAAAGCTATCACACACCATCTGAGATGTCTGACATCAGAGATTTCATTTCAGTGGAAAGAGATGTAATGTAGCTTTACATAACTTTAAACTGGACGAAGTCGGTACAGTAGAGTTTAGTTTGCCTTGCAAAGAGAACCCAAGTTCACATACTGTAAATTGAAATCTATTTGAGCTTCTACTTGGACACTCGACACAGTGGACACCTGCAGCACATATTGGTGTGAAAAACAAGTTTTAATAGCTCCACTTGCTCTCCCTTGCTCTGGCTATAAACAGGTGACCTGCTGAAGAGCTGGTAGACTGTTCGACTGTGAAAAGGACCAGCAAGCAGCTCGGCACGAGTTTCACAAGAAGACCTATAAAGATACAAACAGGTTTAAGTGTATATAAATGTCATTTTGGGGTTTGGTGGTGTATTCTTATTTTTCCCATCGATAATTCTCAAAGTACATAATGGGCCAAATGAAGATAAGATGACACACATCTCTCACATTGAGATATTTGTAGTGCAAACGCAACAGTCTTTGATACAAGAATGCAGTTTGTTTACTGTATGTTACATCTAAAGCATCAGCAGTAACAGCAACTGACAGAATCCTTAAAATCACAGTGTAAGGGTTTCCCTATAGAGCTGCCAGCTTGGGCTGAGATACAGAAAGAAAACATTTTTTACACCATGTACAGTACAAACATTTCTTCACCAGCAGCTGCCTCAACAGACCAGAGTGTAAAGCCATTTGTGAAAGATATTTCACATGCGGGTAAAGCCTACAGCCAAAATCTGAGCAATGTAGTTTATGAGACGACAAACTGAAGTAGAACAAGAGTCGGCAAAGCAGGTGAAACAAGAGCGTATACGACAAAACGTAGCTGCGACAACTGTGACAGTATATTATTTCTTTGAACTTCATTGTAGTGACCAGACCAAAACTTGATTTTGGACTCAGTTATGACACTACGCTCCTCCAATACTCCTGGTAGGTTTGCAAGAATTGCAGTGCTACTGTTAGTAATAGCCTGGCACCTCCACAGTTTGTTATCTAAATCCTGGTCACCTACAAAGCTAACAGGCAACAAAGCTACTAAACTTAAATAGCATAAGGAAAGTACAGCCTTTACTTTATCCTCACCTCTGGCTACAGAAGCACAACATTGATTAACACCCATTCGCCCTTTTTTTCCTCCCGTCACTCTGACGACATGCCAGCTGCTATTACCTGCTTCATGATAAATGACAGTTTGACGAGCCGTGTGATTGGCTGTCTTCTTCAACACCAACTCCATAATTGGGCTGATGATGGGAGGTTGTGGGCAAACGTACTTATTCACAAACATGCGTTTCCAACCAGTGGTTTCTGTGCCTGAGACACAGAGGCTGATCTGCTGTCAGGACAGGCAGGCAGTAGTGACACTGCTGCACACACCTCCTATCCACAGCCATCTCTCCTCACATTTTATCACACAGAACAGACGCACAGCGTGAAAGACAGACACGGAGAGATGTGTGTCAAAGGCCAAAACCAGAGGTGGCGTTTCAACACTGTGCTGTTAGCTTCACTACACAGAGCTGTCAGTCAGGCTATACAGCAAATGACAACACCGGCCTGGAGGGGAGACGACAGATCAGATAGCACACTGTCGTATACCGCAAATATACAGCAACACTGACAGAATCTGTGTCCATAAGAAATGTTGAATTAGAGTTTTGCCATCATAGTCCTTCTTTTGTCTCGGACAATAACTGTGGATTACATCGATTAGAACTGTGCAAATATTAATGTCCTGGTATTCTTGAGATGCAACAGCATGTTTTAAATGTTGTGGCAGAGCTGTTGTAGTGCATTACATTAAATTTTATCAGTGTACCTAATAAAGTGGCCAGAGAGGTGTATTTCATAACAGTGAAGATGGCTGCATTCCACTTACGGGAGGTCCTGGTGTTGTGCGTGCTGGCTCACTGGAATATCTTACTGGGACACTTAATGGCACTGAGGCGTTGTTAATGTTTTTAATTCCAGCTGTGCTTTTCCTGCTATGATGAGTCAAAGTGTCTGCTATGAAAAAAGTCTGTTAGTAGCATAGAAACATAATTTCTGAGACAGAGTTGCTAATGCTGGTTGAGCTGCAGACCTCCACTATGACTGCGAAGGAGGCATGTTACTGTACATCCCTACCTAAAAGCCCTCACTGTAAAGAACAGAATCTCCGGAGGAAGCGTTAAATATTCACTTATTTTTTGTCCAGTTACAGCTGTCTGAGACATGCACACACAAACCCGACACAAACCAACATAAAGACAAAGACATTTTGAAGTTTCTACTATCATCTGTCTTCTGCTATATGAATTAATAAAAGCTTCATCCTTAAACAACCCAGCCGACCACACACCAATTATCTCCAGACGTTACAGTCTGGACTGAAGCAGTCAAAGGGAGAGTCCCCATTAAACCACAGAACAAGCAATCAACTAAGAGCATCTTTCATTTCTTTCAATCATCAATATTTGAGTGTGAGTTTAAGGCGAGATGTTGTTTTTTTTTGGATGCCACATCGCAAAGAGCATAGCAAAGTATCTACAGCTATTTTCTTTTGATTGATTTTCACTCATGTTTTTTTATGGAAACTTTGAAGCACTGAGGGATTCAGTATCTTTTGTTTCAGCCATTTCTTTTTAAAACGAGGCTGAGCTTAACATTTGAACTGCTGAATTCTGAAGCTGTATTCACTGTGAAATAATTATTTTGCTAACAGCAAACCAACAATGGAGTGCATATAATTTACTCCAAAAGACATGTGCCCGCAGGGGCCTCGCGGGACCATGATCCGGGGTGTGAGGGCGGGACTCTATAAAAACGTAACGACCAGGTACTAGATCGTAGGCATGTGGGACCACCAGAAGCGTGTGCACTTTGAGCCGGGGAGGAGGGACCAACTTTGAACGCTGTGTTTACAAACAGCAGCCGACAAATCCTACTCGTTATACCTTTAAACTTGAATTTGGTCTTTCTGTCTCTCTGTATCCAAATGTATTTAAATATTCTGATTTTGAGAGGAAATGTGGTTCAGAGTTAGTCTTTCTGAGTCTGTGAATGTGCTGCAACCTGGAGCTGGTTTAATAACTGATTGGTCATCTTTGAAAGTGATGATCATGAGTTTGTTTTTTCTTTCACTTTTTTTTGCACTTGCAGTGCACCTGTGGGTGAGACTGTGTCATTTTGCCTTTGCATTTGTTTGCTGATGATGATTCTCTTTGAATGTTTGCTATCTCTGCTCAATACTTCCTTTTCTGTCTATTCAAAAATAAAAACACTGCTTTGTCCTGTCAGAAACATAAAATACAACCCTGATATGTGTTTGAGGCATCTGAGCTTTAAAAAAACAAAACATGTACAGTGTACAAGATATAACCAAAGGTTGAATCACGGCTGCGTTAAATCATAATGATGATAAAAATACAGTACGCTGCATTTTGTATGAAAATGTCAAACAATTTTACACCCAGGGTCGTCGAAACTTCAAAAACTGAAAGATGAACTTTAGCTAGAGATTCACGGTACATACTGTGCATTCCAGCTACAAACTCTATAGTGTGCCTGTTTGCATTCACTTGGCTTTGTTTGTGCACAGTCATTTCTTCTGTACAGCTATAGAAAATGTCATTGCATTGTAAAGCTCACAGAGCTGGACGAGGCCTCCTCCTACTGGATGTCTTTCCTGTCACCCCCGTCTATTTTTCTTTCTCTCATCTCACACAAACACACACACACACACACACACACACACACACACCCGCACATACATCCACACAAACTTGTCTGCACATTTCACAGCAAAGAAATGTCTCCCTCTGCGTTTATCCCCGTCTTCACATCCCTCCATCATTGTTCGGTTGTCACCACTCCCTCTCCTCCCTCCTTCCTGTTCACACATCTATCACATCTATCCCGCCTACACACACACACACACACACAAACACACACACACACGCACACACGAGTACACATGCAATCTTATCTACTTTGACATCAACATGTAAGAGACAACAGAGAGGGAGAAAATTAGAGAATGAGAAACAATGTAGGAGAAGGAAGGAAGCAGAAAAGCAGAAGCAGAAAATGAAAGATGGGCTGAGATAGAGGGGGAAAGAGAGAGAGAGAGAGAGAGAGAGGGATGAAGATGTGGAGAAAAAGAAAGAGAGAAAAGATAGGCATAACAGAAAGTCTAATCAAAGATGTAGCTTGGAGGAGACGTACTTCCAGCCAATGTGATGTGTTTCTCTCTTTGTCTTTCTCTCTGAATTCTTTTCATTGGTCTTATCTTTGCACACTCCACTTTTCTCTTTCTCTTCCTTTCTTATACACCCTCATATACCCTTTATCTTCCTCTACACTGTCTCCCTCCTCTGGTCTCTTTCTCGTTCTTCTCCTCAGTTTTCCCAAATCTAAATGTGCCTTATTGGCATGACTATACTTAAGTAGTATTGCCAAGAAGGTTGTAAAAGGTTAACAATGTAAGTACAAAGATACAAATATAATAAAATAAAATACGCTATAGAGCTACAATACTACAGAGTATTATGAAACAAGACTAAGAGTCCACAGCTTTGTGTGGCGGTACTTACGAGCAGAGCTAAATGCTCAACATGCCAACACATGCTCACTTTGACTCAGTAGGTTCAACACCTTAATGTAGTATGTTAGCATGCCAACATTTGCTACAGTAACTAGCACTAAACTCAAAGTACAGCTGAGGTTGATGGGAATCATTAGTTTTGCAGGTTTTTGGTCATGAACCAACTAAGATTGTGACCTGATGATGGCACTAGAGGTAATGTCAGGGGATCACCTAAGCAATTAAAATTCATCCTGATCTGTGTTAAATAGCAGTTTATTTGGACTTTTTGTAGCACACGTCCAAAGGTTTGTCTTCTTCTTTGGCTAATTTCAGTCTATAGCTTCTATTGTAAGTCTTTCTTTCTTTTCCTTTCCTTCTGTTGCTCCCTTTGTCAGTTGTTATCTCTTCTTCCCTCTCACATACTCTCCCTCTCTTTCTTTCTCCACTACTCTCTCTCGTCAACTCGTTCTCAATTGCTTTCAGGCATCCTCTCTGTCTAACACAGTCTCTCTCTCCCTCTCTCTCTCCCTCTCTCACACACACACTCTCACATCCAGCTATGTCTAAATTCCCTGTGGCAGTGTGCAAAGGCCATGCACACCATACACTGGAGAGAGAGAAAGAGCACAAGGGAGGGTGTGCTCACAAAAGAAGGATACTGAAAGACAAAGATGTAGCCACATCAATACAGCGAAGGACACATGTATTATAAATGTGTGTTTTCCTGTGTGCACCTGTGTGTGTGTGTGTGTGTGTGAGACAGAGACAGAAAGACAAGAAAGAGAGAGCGTTAGTGTGTGTGTGTGTGTGTCGCTTGGACTTTCTGCTCTGCTGCATTCGTCACCTCTGCAGGCTTCAGTGCCACCGAACATCCATCTACTCAGAATTCAGCACGTCACTGTGTGTCTGTACACTGTGGGTTCATCCATGTGTCACTGTGTGATGCACACACTGTATATGGCCACGTGTTTCATGTATTGTATGTGTGTGTATGTCTGAAAGAACAGGAGAGGAGTACAGTATTCACAGATGGCAGGACTGCGTGTTACTCTTTGCATGTTATGTGCATATGTGTTTCACTGTCAGAGAGTGTGGTAGTAAAAAGTATTCTCTTCTTCTTTTTTTTTTAACATATTCTAAAACATAGCACAAAAAGTAAGGAAATTTGTGTTTGGTAGATTATTTCTTTGTTGTAACAATGCTTCTTGGCAATAAATCTTATACCGTTGGAAAGCCTGTTTATTTCCCTTTTAAATGGTGCCACATTTGTAAGGAACATGCATTTGTGGTATGAGCAGCAGAGCTGAGTATGTGGGTTG
>NTHP01000449.1:128683-141476 GCA_003416845.1 Oplegnathus fasciatus
AAAGGTGGAAAGAGAAAGACAGAGGTGAAATGAATGTTTGGATAAGTAACAAGAGAATAAGGAAAAGTCGGTGCGATAGCTTTGTTGCCATTGTGTGCAACATTGCTTTGGGTTCCCCAAAAGCAAAGTGCAGCTGTGTGTAGACTGAAGTATGATGTTGGAGTAAATGTAGTGAGCTGAACATTACGGCACCAGAGGTTATGTAGACGGAGCCACTTAAATTGTACATAGTGTGAAAGTGTGGTTGGTGAGCTTACCCTCGGTTGGTGACGATGGCTTTCTTCAAGTGAATGTAGCTGGCTGGGAAAACTCCCTGGAGAGACACAGACAGAAAAAAACAATTAAGACAGACAATTAAAACCAGGATCAAACCATCCTTTCTGTAGCTATACTAATGATGATATACTGTATGCAGCCGCGTGCACCACAAGCGTTTCATAATAATGCACCCAGTAAACCTTCAGGAGCCTCGGGACTGCTGGTACCTGCATAATTTCTTCTTACAGTGCCACATGATTAAAGGAGTAACATAACATTTTCCACCTTGGTTGATGTTTTTTTGCAAAGACAAAAAAAAAATGTCTCTGTTTATTTTTGTTTACACAAAATGGCGTGTTTTCCAGCACTGAAACCTTTAGAAGATCCTGCTGCACAGCCCCTAAACTCCAATAAGTGGTGCTAGTTGGTCTCGGGGGAGAAATATAATTTTGGTGGGTATTCTGCATCGTATATTAGAAACAGTGTGACCAATCAATCCGTTCTGCCTTTTCTGCCTGATGCTAGCACAACATGGACCCGCATAAGAGGCAGATAATGATTGGATGAATGTCATCCCCTATTTCCATAACTAAACTTAGTAACTTTACAAGCTTTTTGCCACATGCCAGGATGCTGAAGGACAAGATACCAAAATCATTAGGATTCACCCTGTGGGGACATGAATGTCTGCCCAACATTTTATGGCAATGCATCCGATATTTGTCAAGATATTTCAGTCTGGACGAAAGTGGTGGACTAACCGACACACTGACCTCGCCATCCGTTGAGCCATGCCACTAGAGTGGCTAAAAGGGCAAGTAAAGCTTATTTTACGAATATTTAATTTCATGTAAAGTACCCTCCACTACTCCCTAACTTGTAACACAGACACAACAAGCTAAATGCATGTAGAGTGAAGACTACCTGACCTGTTCCTGTGCTACAAAACATGCACTGTGTCTCCGAGGTGCACTGTTCAATAATTCATGTAAGGTGCTGTGAAGGTTATAATGGAAGCTGCAAGCATGCTAGGCAGGTCGCTTTATGTGTTATAATATGACTGGAGAGCTTAATATAAGCACTCACAATGCAGATACAGTAGATACACAAAAAATCCTTTTTTTCAGTCTTTTCTGTTGGTCAGTTTCTGCAAATGTATGTTCTTTGAAACCAGGAATTTAAAGTGACAACACACATCATGCAGACTCTGACTTTTTATATTTCTTTTACCTGTTTATCCCAAACCAACTGCTCTGTAAAAGTAAAACTCATCACTTTCATCTTGATTTATTGGGTCTTTTGGACTTATAAATAACGGTTGGAAAATCTGTCACGAAGCGAGTAAGGCATGCTACCAATTAGCTATAGTGTTGCAAGAGATTTAGTACATTGTGTACAAAGGTATTGATTATAACTTAACTATAAAACACTCATTTGTTTTATGTTAGTCACTGTGTGAGAGCTTGAACCGTGCATTTCTCTTCAACATTTGTCCCCATTAGATGCATTATTTCTCTATTTATTAACATTACACACAGTCTAAGTCTCACAGAGATGCTGGTACTCATCAACTCGCTCAGCTATGCTACTTTCAAATTAGTTTAATTTCGCTTTAATGCTGCAAAACAACAGATGTAACGCACTGTTTTCACCCCAGGTCTCTGGCAAGCCAATCAGTGCTTCTGCAGCATGTGTGGCCCCTGGTGTGAGGAGCCACTGACGCCCTGTGCAGCTCTGTGGCTGCCTTTACTATTTAAGTGTAAAAGTAAGCATCACTTTTTGCAGTGCTGGATATCTGTATAAGAGATGAAACTATTTGCTCTAGGTCCTCCTACTTCATCTTTACACACTATAAATGCTACACACAGTATTCTTCCTCAAATGTGGAAGTCATTAGGTATTTTGTGTTATAAAATCTTTGTATCTCAAGTGGCCGGGTAAATATTTTATGGAAATTGCGAGAGTAGAAAAAGAAAAATGTTGAATTAACAAAGTGTAGCTGGTGCTGCAGCAGTCTGCTGAGGGAAACCTTCACACTGGAGGGATTTCATTCATATTCTACAACATGTTTCAGCGAGGAGAAGAAGAGCAGAGGCAGAGAGGAGGGAATCTATTTTAGGATCGGACGTGTGTGTGTGTGTCTGTTTGTGCTTGGTTGTTTGTTCATGTATGAAAACATCCTCGTGTGCACCACTGTACATGTCTTCGCGTGTGTGTTAGTATCCTATTTGTGTGCTCAGTTGCCAGCCTGCTTGCATGCCGATGCAGAAAATGTACATACAGTATTAGCTGAGGTGCCAGCACGTCTGTCTGTCTGTCAGTCTGTGTGTGTGTGAAGATGTGTGTCCTATCTGTGCCCTGAAAGCGCAGCCTCTGGCAGTTAGGAAAGAAAGTCCCCCTGTGCCATCATGCAAAATAACCCTGCTGTCTTTTAGGCAGCATTTAAGCTGCTGCCCCCGTCGACAGAGATGTGTTCTGCTGCGCCTGTCAAAAGACCTTTTAGGGTCAGACGTCACATAATAAAACACAGGGGAGCACCTTCCTCTGTTATTCAAGTGTGAATGTATTTTTGGAAGAGACAAAGAGGGTGTTGGAGAGGGAGAGTGTCGGAGAGAGACCTATAAAGACAGATAGAAAAGAGAACAATAGTGCTAAGGAGAAATAGAGTAACTGTGGTTAGCCATGCATTTGACAGGAGTGGTTCAGAGGTGCCGGCCCTGCCTCCAGGGAGCTCGCTCAATTACCTGTCTGCCCAGAGCCACAAACACACACAGTGTGGAAAATGTCCTCTTCGTACTCATACCGGCCTCACAACTCTGGACTCTGGAGGATTCTGTACTTTTCTGCCATCTGATGTTAATTTTAATATATTCATTTACCCTTTGTTGACACTAACAAACATGAATATAACAAAGTACATTTACTCGAGTACTTAAGAAGAATTTTGAGGTACTCATACTTTACTAACTTCACACTTCTACTTCACTACATTTCAGATGGAAATATTGTACTTTTGACTGCATCACATTGATTTTTGCAGCTGCTTCCTGGTTACATTGCAGATTAACATGAGATGATCAGTTTATAAACAGGACTATCTAGCTAGTAGTTAAAGTAATAGTTTTGCAGGTATTTGGTCATAAACCAAAAGCATTACTATAGATTTATAATACAGTTTATAAAGTAGCTAAAATGAGCTCCACCTTAACCAAACAACAGTAAAATGCTAATTCCACATTAATGCAGCACTAATAATAATCCACAAATATACAATAATATAATGCTCAGGAGCTGTTGCCTGTGCCTAAAAAGGTTGCTTTGTTCTCCAAATTCAGTTTATAAGAGTTTAGCCCGATTTACAAAAATACAATAATAAATAAATAACTGGTGCATGTGATATTGAGCCAGGAGGCCTCTGCTGACTCCGAATCTGGTAAAATATGCTTTTTAGACTACAACTGGAGAACATACAGTAGACCACTGATCACCTGTATCAAGGCTAATACACACCACAACTATCTGTTAGCTGTCTCACTTTTTCACAGCCACTTCTCAGCTGAAGCTCCTGGATGACGTCGAGTGTGGTAGAAATATGTGACTACACACTGGAGCTGTTTGTGCTGCAGTGGTGGCAAACACTGTCACATAATCCTGGGCTTCCTGGAGCATCGTCCTTACCTTCTGCCTGGTTGTCTGTATTTATCTGGATTTACCAGTTTGGACACTAAACACACAGTTCACGGTCATATGAACTGGAACTCCTCGCCTGAGGATCTCAGGCAGGAAAACTCAGTATCCCCTTTTAAATCAGATCCCTCCTCGAAACTCACTTTTCATTTACGGCTTTTTCTTGACTGAAGGTATTTGCTGTGATTGTTTTATATTTTATGTTTTGGATTTTATTTACTTGTATTCATTGTTTTCATCGCAAAACACGGCAAAGCAAAGGTGCTTTATAAATAAAGTTATATTATTATGATTATTATATGATTCATGTACTGTAGGTCGCAGTGTATATCTATATCTTATGAAAACGGGTCCTGGTTTGATACTTAACTTTTAAAAATGTGTTCAAGCCCAAAAACACAGAAGGACCCCCCAACTAAACACACATGTACAAGAATGAGCAGGGCTGAGGTGTGTCTGCACCATTTGGATGTCAAGCTCATATAATAGAACAGCGTTGCTCTGATAATGGAGACATCAGATGTAGACCAGGTAGTATGAAATGCAAAGTGTGTGCATGGAAACACACACACACACACACACACACACACAGAGTACATCTTGTTCCTGTCTGCCAAGTTAGCTGTGACAATGGATGGTTGTTAACAGGTCAGTGCATTCAGAACACCTCAGGCTCTTCTCTGATGCTACCTGGCACAAAGTGTGTGTGTGTGTGTGTGTGTGTGTGTGTGTGTGTGTGTGTGTGTGTGTGTGATGGGCAGGAGGTCATCAGAGTGTTATGTTGTTCCTAATTTAGCTGATGGTGTTGAAGCACTGGTTCACTTAAAAAGGTCATCTTGTTACAGAAAAAGAGAGAAGAGAGGGAGACAGAAACAGGAGGAGATAAAAATAAATGAATGTACAGACGAAGACAGAGAGAGACAAAAGCATAATAAAGGATGAGCGACCAGGAGAGGAACGGGGAGACAACAAAAGAGGAACAAGGCTGCAGTAAAAATGTCATCCACCCACAAATAATACAGTCTCCCTCCGGACCAGTCAGCTGCAAATACTGTATGTCACCTTGTTTTGACCTGTGTTTAAGTGCCTTCCAGGGGCCAATCATTGTGACACATCTGAGATATGAAGTATCTCAACAAACAGCCAAAGGAAAGGAAGGAGACAGAGAAACACTGGATATTAGAGACAAAGAGAGATGTACAGTGGAAAATCAGAAACAGAAAAATAGATAGAGAGAAAGACTTGGGCAGAGAGATGATTATAATACAGAGACACATAATTACATACCCCTCTCCCTTTCTTTCTACCCTATAACTCCTAACAGATGTTTACTGTTTATCAAAGGCAAATAACAGCCAATTGTTTGTTTCCCACAATTGTCCAGGAGACGAATCCAAGCAAATACAAATAATAGTTTATTATCCACCTAAATACCCCAAGCACCATCGTGTCTGATAGGCTCTATTGTCCGTGTGTGTGTGTGTGTGTGTGATTGTGTGTAAATCTGCACCTGTTTATGCAAACAATATTGGCTTATATTCCCATTTATACACTAATATATTGTATCATGCAATGTCCAACGGTGTAAAGAGAATGCTTAAGGCTCTCATTTCCAGGATTACCAGGACTCAGACGTTCTCTATGAAAAATAATACAGATTAACATATTTAATTTAATGGATTGTTAATTGACATGATTTAGCCTCGCTTAGGTGCCTCCATCTCACTGACCATTAAAATTATGGACGTCAAACTCCTGTGAGGCCTCATAATAAAGTTTAGCACGTTCACATGAGCATGATCTAAGAGATTCACTTAAAAGTTGAAAATCTTTCCTTCCTTTTGTTTGACATTCAGACTCTGCTGACACCGAACAACTGCGCCTGAAACGTGCGTTTCAACCTTCTTTCGAATTAAAACATTTTGGGAACAGTTTGAGAAATCTGTCAACAGTATTTCTCAGCCAGTTACAATCAAAATGAGGAGAAACTCACTGCGCTGCTCTGACGTCAGATATTCACTAATGTGTATCTTAAAACACTTTGTTGCTTCATAAGTTTAAATATAAAATGGAACATGAAAAACATTTCATACTTAAAAGTACTCTACAGAGTTTTTAAGGGGTCTCAATTTAATACCGATGCCTCGATATGACCTACATAAGCAAACGAGACCATCAGACGAAACGACGCTGACGCTGTTTGCCGCTAACTGAAGGTCCGTCTCCGGAGCTGCCACCCGCTCTCCTCCTGGAGAAGCAGTCTCCTTGCAGCAAAGGAGTGAAGCGGAGGGAACATGTGGCCTAATGTTAGGTGAAACACTACCGCCTTTGTCCACAGCGACCGCCAAAATCAACACAAAATGAAAAGTTCCACAGACCTGCTTTAAAGTAATGCTTTAAGTATGTTGCCCTGAGTGTGTGCAGTATTGTAGATTGAGCAGGACACACAAGCAAACAGTTTAAGGTACTGAAGTTGGGACAGAAAGATCAGCAGGGAGGGATGCTCATACTCTTATAATAATCTTATCTTAACTCCAGATGAGGTCACTTACAGCAGAGAGTACAGACAAGTCCGTCATGTTTAACTGAGGTTAGAGAGACAAGAAGCAGACAACAGTCCTGTCTCTGAAGTTTAATGTGGGTGTTCCTTTTCACTGCCGCTGTAAATTATTCAACATCGCACCAGCTACAACATTCAGTCCATCTGTCTTAATGGATAGTCTGACTCCTCTAACCTTCCTGGCAAACCATGTGGACCTCTCCTCCTCCCTGCCTGTCTTTATCTTTTCTGCTCACAACACTGCTGAACAAAAGCAACTCTTCAAGTTAGTTTGCTCGTTGTATACCAGAATGTTTTAAGGGGATCATTTTAATGCCACACAGACAAAGATGAATAAAAATCCACTGAAACTCCTCAAAATCAACAGCAACAGGTTATGTCAAAAACATACTTACTATTTACTACTAATAATATTATTTTTATTCTTAAAACCACATTTTGACCTGATGTTTTTCTTACAGACTGTCACTGTGGTCACAGATCATCATATCAGCAGTGAGTCCCTGATGTTTGCTGTTAATAAAAGAGCAATAAAATTTGTCTGATATCAGACTGACTTCATCACTGCACTCTCCCACCTTTCTCTTTCCTAAACTGTTCAATAATTAATGGCCTTTGTAACCTTACAGCTGACCAGAGGTGAAAACGCTCCGGGTCATAAATGATTTAACTTTGCGCTTTTGGACGCAGACAGTCCCCCTAAAAAAGATACTGATATATCATCTTTCTTTATATCGACTATTTTGTGGCCTGTTTTGACCTACAAGTTGAGGGAATTGTGTGTAACTACACTGAGAGGAGCTGGTGAATAACAGCTGTGGGAGAATTAGCTGAACAGTGAACTACTTTTTTATTTCATTGTGACTTGAAACATGGAATTTGTCCACCACAACTTGTTTCCAAAGAGCTGTTAAAGGTTAAAGGTAGTTTAGGGTCAGATAGCCTGTGCAGGCAGAGGGAGGCGACTGTGAGTTAAAATACTATTCCTGTAGATGCTAAAAATGATATTGTGAGAGACACAAAGTAGAGTTAGAATCCACAGGCAGCTTAGAGGTCAGGCTTGTGGGAAAACAGTACATAGACATTGTTCACCTCTTCAGCAACTACTTTCGTAAAGCCCTTGAGCAAGACACTAACTCATACTGGGGGAGGTCGACAGTCGAAGGCTCCATCACTGATGTCCTGAAAGTGTGTAAATTTGCTAAAGTGATGTAAGATGGCATAAAAAACTTATATGCATGCTGAGTCAACTTTTTCTAGATAATGAAAATGTTCTGAAAGGATACCTACAGTACGAGTGTTAGTCTTAGTTTAACAACTGGAGATTTACTGTACATGTACAAGAGACAGTCAACCAGATCTGAAGAGTGCGGTTCATTTCACTGAAATCTGGCTTTCACCAAGCAGCTGAAGCACATCAAATCTCCACAAGATGATCCGTCTAAAAAAAGATGGTTTCGGTTTCAGGACAGGGATGGAGGTAAATTCTGCCTTAATTTGACAAGGTGGTTTCAGTAAACCAGCAGTGCAGAAACACAGCTCAGATATTCCAGATTAGTCACAGGAGGGTTACTCCCAGTGTTAATGTCCAGTGTCACATCAGACAGGTAGAACTGGGTTTAAAAACACTTGGTGCTTGAAATTAACTGAATACTTCAGTCTCTACATACAGGACGCACTGAAACGGTTCGCATATAATCTTAAAAGTGAGAGGCAGAACTGAGGTATTAAAAACACTGTTTTAGTTCAGTAGCAGGGCAGCGGCTGTGAAAGGAACAAAAAGTTTCAGTACACGAAGTGAGAGAGAGTCCTTGCTGATCCCTACTTATAAAGACAGTGGGCGGTGACCACTTAGTCGTGGCAGAGGCCATATCATACTAAAAACACTTTGAGTATCACCATATTGAGTTCAAAGCACTTATGAGCTCATATCAAAGTCAGTAGAGCACACGGCTATCACACACTGCACAAAAGTTCAAAAAGTCGTGGTTGAAAACATGAGCAGATGGCATCGTGCTTAATGTGTTGGTTTCACCTGTTTTAGCTCGTTTAGCACACTCATCTCAACGTGACCTGTAACATCAGTGGGCGAGAGAGATCAGTTATTAACACACATGGAGGTCGTGTGTGTGTGTGTGTGTGTGTGTGTTAACTGCTACAGAGGAAGTCTTTTTAAAATATCACTCTCTGTTCTCTCCTTTGTTTTATGGTCAACCTGTTTTCCTCGCATGTCATACAGGTCAGAGGTCATTATAGCCTTCTCTCCCTGATTTTCTTCTTACAATCATTCAGTAGATTCTGTCTCTGCACTTCACTGGTCTCCTGCCCCCATTTTACTGCTGTACAGTAATTACACTCTTTTTGTTTCATTCGTATCACACCTGCAGATGCGCTTGTGATAAACTGTCGCTCATTGTATTCCAGTCAGTTCTGCCACAAGCTGAAAGCAGAAGAAGCTGCAGCTGTGCTTCACTCTCCTGTCTTCCCTTTTCACTTGCTTTCTTCTTCTGTTTCGTCCTTTTGCCGTCCTCAAGGAGTTCATCTTCTAACCCCAACCCTCCCATCTATTCTCCTCTATTCTCCTCTATTCAGAGCTCTTTTGTTGCACTCTGCTCTGTTCATTGTCCTTGTTGGAAGCAAGAAAAAGGATTGTGTAATTCCCACATACAGCTCCATGCAGCATCATAATGTACTCGGGTCTATAATTTCACACAGTGGTTCTGACTCGGCCGGGATGATAAAATAACAGTGATTACATCACAACTGCACAACTGTACAACTTCCTCCTTTGTTGTTGTTTCATACTTCAACAACGAGCAACTTTCTAGATGGTCTGAAAAGGAGAAGTTTCCACTGCAGTGAGATTGTGCTATTAACTTCATAAAGACAAGAAGAGCCATAATGAACGTGTGCATATTCTGTCCTCTTTTTTTAGTATTCACATCTCTTTCTCTCTCTCTTACTCTTTATGTAAGGCTGCTTTCACATTGCTAAACCTAAAATTGCTGCTCCTGGCTGATATTTTTTGGAAGACTGTTCACATCTAGTCATACTTCATAGTTATATGAACTGACGGCAATGTCCAAAAGACACACATGCTCTGTGTAGCAATAAACAAAAGCATCAGTTTTGTACCTGCATCTTTCCTGCTGGTGCCTCCCTAAATGCCAGTCAAGACACAGTTTCACTTCCATTGTTGTAACTTCTTATCCTCCAAGTCCACATTGGCTCAGCTAAGCTAGTTAGTGTGTCAGTGAAGGACATTCACTTTCTCTGATGTTCTTACGTTTAAAAGTGTGTGTCGTCTTATACTCAAGGACTAAACATTTACGTGTTGATAGCATCAGTTAGTCTTTTTGACTGGAGAGAGTACCAGTGTAACACCAGCTCCTACAGAGTTGCATTATGGGTTGTGTGTAGCCTTAATGTTAATAAGCTAGTGAGTTTCTTTTATAGTGTGTCTTTTCGAGTTAATCAGCCCTAAAAGTGTTAGTGTTAGCCCAGTTTAACCTGCAGGAGTTTCTGAAGGCTCGTTTAATGTGTTTTGCTGCACTGAAGGAAATCGTCTCTCGATGTCTTTACTGCAGAAACACACCGCTGACTGAATCATCTGTCAAGCAGCCAATAATTACCGCTGTCCAAGATGATGAGGAGCTCAAAGAGACTGCTGCTAACTGCTGGAAAAAAATATTCTGACTGTTTCCAAGAGCCTGGCGGGATGAGTGAGTACGTGGCAGCTAGACAAGCTACAAAAATGGATTTATCTCATGCTTTAACGGTATTTTTGACCTTTTATGAAAGAAAAGACTTCAAGGTTGAGGATCTTATTCTTGGATTAACAGTATCTCAGGGAAACTTTCCCAACAGGACTAGTGTGAAAGTGTGTTCTGCTCGTATCTAAATTCGGGCCAATATGGTAGTTAAGAGAACATAAGGGATTTGTTGAATATGAGCACCAGTCCAGACTGTGTTTCACCCTCAGGTCACTTTGTAGAGCTCAGCTTTATACTCATAAATTCTTGTGTTTTGTGGTTGCTCTATTGTTTTCTCATTGTTGGGTCAGATTAGGTTCTCACTCAGAACAAACTGCACTACAGCTCTCCAAAACAGTCCTGCAACAGTCTGTCTCCATGTTATAAATTTCCGTTTAATAGACGTCAACAGTCTACAGACTTCTGTTTCTTCATCTTCTGTTTCGTGGGAGTTTGAATAGATCCTCTGTTCCTAAATTACATACAGTACAAAAACACACTCAGACACACACTTTCTGGCAGGTCACAGACAGTGTTGGAGCGGTCTAAACCATATTTTTTATTTAGCCAGGTGTCATCTCCACGCATTGTTCCCTGCAGAGAGAAGCCTTCTATGCCTGCAGCATTTCAAATATATTCACTTTTTCCTTTCAGTAATTTGCTTTCAAATGTCCAACCAGTCATACGGGGGGATTTTCAGGGGTCGATAACTTTAACCCTCCTTTGCATTTAGTGCTTGTAATGCTGTTTATCAAGAGAAGGAAATGTATAATACTGATGCCAAAAGAACATGTTACGTGTATCGGCTAAAGCCACAGCAGGCAAACAGCGAAGGCAAAAACCACAACACACACACAAACAGACGAAAGAGATGCACAAAACTCACACCTGTTGCAAGCATACGATACAGTGTCACAAGAGAGAGTGAGCTGTCAAGCAACATGAAAAACTAGAGAGAAGACAGCAGTGAAGATGTTCAAACTGAGAGCGTGAGCTTTGTCTTTGTTTCAGTCGTATTTGACATTAAAAAGACTTTAAGAAGCTGTATTTCATTAATGCTGGGTGTAAAAAGAGACCATCCACAGTCAAACTGTTTCTAAACTTTCCTCGTCTAAAGTCTAAACTGACACGCTTGTCTCAACCAGACATCTTACAAGAAACTTTCCTTTTCCCACACTGAACATTACAAAGTACAGAAATACATAAAATATTCTACAAGTTATGTATAGAGTAAATGCAGGCTTAAGAGGGAAACTACTGTGAAGAAATGTTTTAGGTGATTGTTAGGACGAGCTAGGCCTTGTTTCCTCGATTGTCTTCAGGAGGATGTTTCTAAAAAGATTAGTGCCTTTTCACCTGTAAAAAGGGTCAAATCGGTTTAAAAATCCCAAACACCTGCATTATAAACTATGTTGAATTTGAAGTCGTCAGTTTTTGTTCTTTCTTTTAGCCTCTACTTTAACAATGACCACTGATGCTCTCTGTGAATACAACTGGTGGTCGATGGCACATGAGGGATTATGTTCAAATATAAAAATATACTTAGTCTCGCACAAACTACAAACAAATAAACAAACAGAAAAACAAAAGAGGTCGAAATGTTCTCAGTTTCCTGCAGTATAAACAGATATTTCATTTCAAAACTGTTTGACTGAACTTTTAATGTCCGTCTTGAAAGCTGAGTATATAAGCAGCTGAGATACCAAGCATAGCTCCAACATCTTCAAACATGTAAAACCACATTTGCATACTTTTGATTTCAAATGTTTACGTTACAGACAGACTGGTGTCCCTCCTTAATGTTTGTCAGTGCAATGAAAGCTCTCAAGCTCACCAGCATATGTTACTGTACATTATTGGACTTGAATTTCAGCTGTGCTCGCTGGAGTATACCAGACAGAGCACTAAAAAAGTTAAACGCAGTCTAAGCATTTAAGATCACACTCAGTATCTTAGTATGACACATTAAGTCTAAACATTTGGACCTAAATCTTTTTCATGAAGCGGGCGTGTCTGGTGCGTACAGTGTGTACAGTTGATGTTGATATCAGAGAGCAGCAGAGGGCAGAATATGAGAGCAGGGAGCCAAATGGTGCTGATCCATGTTTAAATGGCCTGATGACCGTGACTAATGCACAGCAAGCACAGTCCCAAAGGCCCCACTGATTGTGTGTGCGAGTGCAGACGTATGTGTGTGTTTGTGTTTTTTGTTTCTGACACTCTGATTGGTCTAATCTCTGCTGGAAGGTGACTGGACAGGCAGTCGTTTCCACTGAACTGAGTGAGGCACACACACACATTCGCGCACATGCCGACTATGGCCACTTCTTGCTGAGTGTGTGTGTGTGTGTGTGTGTGTGTATTTACACCTGGCTCAGAGCAGTTGGCAGACAGGTGTGTGTTCTCTTTGGCAGAGTAGATCAGCAGTCACCTTACGCACAAACGTAACGCCCTTCACTGCTCTGCTGTGGGAGGTGCATCAGTGACACCAGAGAGCCAGTTACACACAAACACACACACACACACACACACACAC
>NTHP01000449.1:145882-158841 GCA_003416845.1 Oplegnathus fasciatus
GAAAAAATAAAGTCAGAGCACTTCCTTGTTGCTGAAACATACTCTGTTAAAGTTCCATGCGAAACATTAAATGTCATTTCAAATGTTTTGTTGTTTGTGTTTGGGGGTCGTTGACATTGATAATTAACTCACTTAAAACCATCTCCAAGCCAAAGCATTGGTGTTTGTGTTTTATTTGATCACCTGACACCTTCTCTGTCTGCATATTTCTGAGATGAAATACAAAACCCAAGCAGATGATCACTCCTATGTAAATACCTCCCCTATCTACAGCACAGAACACCCAGCAGGGAGCCACAGTGGCTAGAGGAAACATTGCTGTCTAGATATAGTAAAGCTAGACAGTAAAGCCTCTTACGGACACACAGAGCAGGATGGAACAGAGTAAAATAAAATAGAAGGCTGGTGCATAGAGGACAATGGAACAGAGCAGGACAAAACACAAAAGAGGTTCTTTTTTTAAAGACTAAAAACCCAGAAGCCTGTTAGCTCGTGATCCAGACATGGTGCTTAAAAAAGAGAGATGAATATAAAGCTGTTAGTGTGAGTCATATCCAGCACAGGGTCAGGACGCCTGCTCCAATAAAATCTGTTGACTGTTGATTACCTAATCACACTGCACTGCACTCATCAAACATAATACTTCACTGCAGTACTTAAAGTCACATACGTACTCTGATAAGTTCACTTCTGGGTTTTGCTGCTAAACTAAATGTTAAGTGGAAATGAAGAAATTAGGACAAATGTTTTTTACAGTCTACTTCTGCAAACCTAATTAGACTGAATTTCTTCCTGTAAACTTCACGAGTTGCATGAAATTTACATCTCCTAATCCATTTTCCAGTCCCTGCTTATGAAGCCAGCTCACAGGATGAACTACCAATCTGTTACACAAGACACATACTGTAGATCCTACTGTATATATGATAATAATCTACAACCTGTGGACATTAAAATGTATAAACCTGGAATGGCTGGAGGTTCATTTCCCAGCGAGATTACCTGTGAAATATTCTATACACAGACAGAACTGTGAGGCAATCTGGGTAAAAGCATCAACCTGGTAATTTGTGTTAAAGCTGCACTGACAGCTTCGAATATGAAGCTTTGAAAATCAGCTGGAAGTACTGATTGAATTTCATACACTCCAATAAAGACCTGCATGTTACTCTAAAGGTGTGGGCATGCTCAAAAAGAACTACTGGCTGGTTTGTATGGCGTGTCGTCTGACCACGTCAGAAGGCAAAAGTGTTTATAGCTGTTCCGTATGGTCACATTGGAAGGTCTCTCCTGGAAGGCATTCATAGTGTTGCATTCGGTTGTACACAAGAAAAGTGTTCAAAAAAAAAGTTCAAATCCTGCCACCTGGCCAATTGCTGCGTGAAGTAGGTGTGAATGTCGGATTGTCGGCTTTGAGTCCCCCCATTTTCCAACATCCTAAAGGTTGGGGGGTCGGGGTTTCAGATGCTGTTCAAATATCTGACAAGCACTTGTGTAGGAGTATACTGGTGCCTTAAATTCACTGTACACATATTATGTTGTCATGGCTAAATGCTGAGTGAACACTTTTCTGTAGTATGTAAGTACTTGTTTTTTCATCCTTAAAAAAAAGAACATAGTTATACTGCATATTAAGGGTGTTTCACAACCATTACGTGAAAAAATGTCTTTTGTTCACTCTTGAAAGACTTTTTTTCAAGGTATGTGGGTTTCATCCGACTATAGTGGGATATCATCAACTGGAGCTGCAGGGCATGTTTGCAACAAACAAGACTGCTTATTTGCAGTCATCATCATGTCACATTGTTATCATAGTTACTGTGATGTACAGAGCATCTAAACAATATACAAACCGCTACGGGCTGTTTTGCAATGGAAGATAAGAGCATGTGCAGCTGCGCTGGGTTTCATCAAACAGACCATGTTATTTTAGTTACTGAGAATATCTGCGGCGACGCCATAGGTCTTCTGCTATCGATGTTACCCTGAGCTAAAAAACCTGTTTACAATTAGAGGGATCTTAACAACTACAGGTTATGTTAGAGCATACCAATGGTCAGGTTAATGGTTAATGGTCAGGCACCATCATATCTTAAAGAGCTCATAGTTCCCTATTTCCCTACTAGAACGCTGTGCTCTCATAATGCAGGGCCACTTGAGGTTCCTGCCAGAGCCTCCAGCTATCAAGCTCCTCTTCTGTGGAATCAGATCCCAGTTTCAGTTCGGGGGACAGACACCCTCTCCACATTTAAGAGTAGGCTTAAAACTTTCCTCTTTGATAAAGCTTATAGTTAGGGCTGGCTCAGGTGAGCCCTGAACCATCCCTTAGTTATGCTGCTATAGGCCTAGACTGCCGGGAGATTTCCCATGATGCACTGAGCTCCTCTCTTCTCCTCTCCCTCTCCTTCTGTACTCATTCATGTCCCATTAATGCATGTTACTAACTTTATATCTTCCCCNGAGTTTCTGTGCTTTCTCGTCTCGCAGGTTCCTGTGGATCGTTGTTGCAGACTGCCTGCCGCCGTCGGCCTGCTTGACCCCCACTGCTGCTATTATTATTATTATTATTAGTTATATTTCTATTATTATTATAGCTGTTATTGTTGTTGCTGCATCTCTGCCTGCCTGCCTGCCTGCCTGCCTGCCTGTCTGACTGTCTCTCTCTCTCTCAGTGTCATGAGATGACTTTTGTCGTGATTTGGCGCTATATAAATAAAACTGAATTGAATTGAACCAAGACATCACACGCTGTGGTGCACAGTTGTAATGACTCAGTCATCTCACTGATGCACCAAATAACACTGAAGACCAGCACCTGTGTGTTTACAGTACTTGTAAATAAAGACAATGTGTAAAGTTAATCATAAGTTATTATAGCGTTGGGTGCGCCCTGGTACAGTAGCCAACCTGCGACGTCCCCGGTTCACATCCTGTCGGGGACCTTGGCTTCATTCCACATCAATCTCTCCCCTCGTTTTCTGTCACATCTCTCCTGTCTAGCATCAATAAAGGCATAAAATGAGCAGCCAATCTGAACATCTGGGGTTGGAAGTACAGCCCAGTGTTTTTTCTGCTGTTAGAAGACACACAACCAAACTAAACCGAACATTTACTGTATTATGTCACAGATTTAACACTGCAAAATACATTAATGGAGGAACTGGAACAAAGTGTGTACTGCATAGGTTTACATTTTAAGATGACATCCCGTGTGAATCTAGATTAGTGAAGTAGCTAATTATACTTAGTATGTAGGGCAACATCTCTGCTAAATTCAAGCATGTGTACTTGTTTCTGCAATTTCTGCACCAAAGGCAAAATTTAAGACATACTGACGTCATGACTTCTTCATGCAGCTTTGGGAATAAGAAGTGTTTTTGCTTGATTACACTATTTGATCACATGAATGAGGTCAAATATCACATATTTACTCAGTGCTTACACCTTTTGTTTGTTGGGAATCATGTATTGCTCTGTTTTCAACCATCAGAAGTCAACAGTTATGTGTGTCAATGGTTGAGTGACAGTTAATTTTACACTTAACAGTATACAATTCATGCAAGAATCTTCACTTAAACAATGTCTACCATTGTCTCCCACTGTGTGAAGTTTAAATTCTGCCAGAAAATGAGAGCAAAGATAACAGATGCAGAGAAAAGCAAAGTAGAAACGGGTTAGGCAGAAAGCGCGAGGATAAAGACATTTATTTACATAAGTCTCCTCCACATTAAAAATGCAGTCAGAGATGTTGGCTGTATAAATAACCCATTTCTCAACATCACCACAACAGAGAAAGATGGGAGGAAAGAGAATCGGAGATGTGGAAAGAAAAAGAGGGAATGGAGAAACGAAGAGCAAAAAGTTTAAGAGGAAGAAAGTGTTATTAGTCAAACAGTCTGAGCGGAGAGAGTCGAAGAGCAGAAGCTGTCAGTCTCTCTTACCTTGACATTTGGCTTCCTCGTTGAGAATCCTCTGTACCATCCTGAAAGAAAACACAAACACGAGTGACTAAGACAGCAAACAGAGAGATCCAGTGAAGAGATAAAAATGGTTATGAGTCAGCAGTTTGACTGAATATGCAAGGCCGACTTTGGCTTGAACATTTTAACATTTTCCAACAACAGAATCTTTGTTTGCAAAAAAAAGAAACTCCATCTTAAAAGCAAGATACTGGTGAATGGAAACCAATGGCTGCCTAAGATAAAACTGAACTGATATTCCACCATGTATTTGAAAATGGTCAGTAATACTACAAAATATTCATAATTTAGGGCTAAAACTTGCAAAAACACTGGTATGGTCCTAGTACAGGTCATCTGAAGATGCGACGTGTTTGGTTTTGATTTAGCGTCACACTGCCCTGAAGTAGATGACAGTCAGCAATCAAGCAATCAGTGTTTATTCGCGCTGGACGTTTAGTCGGTAAAAGTTAGGTTGGATACCTGACTCTATTGGGTGTGTGTAGATTCAAAGCCTGAGGTGTGTGTGTGTGTTGGCTAGTGATAACTACTGTAGGTCTACTATATCTCCATTGTAGGATATGTGAACTACACGTGAACGTGAACTACAGAGTTTTGTTAAAGTACAGGTCAACTAGAAATAGATGGAGCCCTCGCAACAGCTGTGGGCTACAACTAGAGCCTCGTTTTTTAGCCTGTTTGTTTGCATTGTGGTGAATTGGCACCATTAAAAGTATGTCGAATTAGCTATTAGCAGTTCCATCTGAGATGTACCATGCACTGAATTATTTTGATATTGAAGAAAACTTAAAAACTTCTCAGGGAAGTTCTGGAACTGGAGCGTCTTTTTTATGATTCTGGATTTATGGGCGTTTATTTTGCGATGGACTTTGGAGATAGCTCATTCGTTATCAGCAGAAATCTGTCCCTGCTCAGCCTTCACTGTTTGAAGTCCAGAATCAGAACCAGATCAGTGACATACAGGGAGCCGGGGCAAGGTCTGGTACCCTTAACCCTGTGCGACCTGTAGTACATAACCATTTTGTGAGTGTGTGTGTGTTTGTGTGTGCGTGTGATGATCCCCCTCCTCCTGCAAGTCTCAGAGAGCACAACAGTTCTTTCCACATGGATGGACATTCATCAGATGCCTCTGCGGAGTAGAAAGCTGTCATGAAAGTTGACTCAACTTGAGGTAAAACCTTGACAGCCGAAAACGACGTGTATCCAGGGACTAAATATGTACAGGGGAGCACCCAGACATCCTCCCAGACTACGGAGACATCATTTGTCTCAAGCCAAGTGGAAATAAAATGATGTGTCTCCGGCTCTTGGAAATGTAAGGCTTGGGTGACCACTGTCTGTCAGTGACAGAGTGAAGCAAAAGAGACATTTATTTATATCAAAATGATTCATATTATTACTTTGACCTTTTTAGACTACCACGGTGTGCACTGCTAGAAAGCCAATTTATTTCACTTTTATCAGAGTTGACAACATTCTGACATTATCTTAATCACCACTATGTCCATCTTGTGCTACATAACAAACACGATGAAGACAGTTTTATAAAGAAAATGTTTAGAAATGTCCTAAAAGACTGTTAAGTTGTAGCATTTTGAAACAGTAATTTTCCCGATAATCAAACATTATCTGTTCCTGATGAAACATTTAGAAAAATGCTCCAGTGATACCAAAACTCACACGGCATCAGCCAGGACGCTTCTTATTAACTTTCATCTTATCTTCTTGCAAAATCATGAGATTCATTTCTCTGCAGTTCTACATAATCTGATATGAATATGGAGATGGAGGCTTAATTGGCCGGTTAATTAATAACCAATCAAGATTCATTTATCACCCTCGTTAAGATGGCTGTGTTTACTCCCTAGCCTCTCATCTATATGGAAATCAGACTGGGGCTGGACCAGCAGTGTCTGGGCCTATTTGTACGGGTTGAAGTGAGGACGGGTGTGTGTTTCTGTAGCTGAGTAAGTTTACTGCATCGGTAACAGATGAGCGAAACACAAAAGAGGACATAAAGACGGGCAAAAAACATTAATTTGTCAAAGTGAGTGTGTACATGATTATTCTATATTTGTGACAGCAGAGACGACAGAGCAGGTGTTTGTGAGTGGTACATCAATGTGCACGCAGGTGCATGTATGTGCCTAATTCGTCCGTTGTCATACAGCCTTTCTCTGAAGAAGAGTAATCATCTCGCCTCCCGTATCCAAACAGCTCACTAAGTGGTTATTAGAATAATCATTTTGCACTGTTATCAAAATAATTCACAATAATAATCACTGTAAATCATCTCTAAGTGGGAGGCAGAACTCGAGGAGCCACTTTTGTCGAGTTAATGCAGGTTCAGACTGAACTCATTATGAATACGGCGTTATACAACAGATGCAGGTTTCCATCAAGCTATCAAATCAGCCAAATATGAGTCTTAAATGATGCTTCATATCCCTGCAGAGCACACTTCCAGCTACTTTGTGAAAAAAGGAATTGCTTGTTGATGCAGTAATAGTACCCAAGAGGACGTTTTTCATTGTAATTACGGTTATGACAGTGATTCAATAGAGGTGTGAACTGCAGCTGAGTCACCAAGCTACTCACTGTGAACACAGCATCCTCAGTTTATACAACACTGCCAATGCACGGGTATTGATTGATTAGTGTCAAATCAGTATACTGTGCAAACATTAATTAAATGCAAGCCAAGAAAAAGATCGCTAACTAGCACCATTGTTACTGTATTGATTGTCATTACAACAAATAAAGAATACTTAGGTAACCTGATTCTAACAGTGTGGATGCTTCTGATCAAGCTTTCTTAACAGTCAACCACATCTTTCTGCCTTTCAGCTGTTTTTGGATATAAAAGTTGGCACACTGCTCACTGCTCGCCTGGCTGACATCTCAGAGTGGATGTCAAGGCACCACCTAAAGCTCAACCTGGACAAGACTGAGCTTGTGTTCCTCCAGGGGAAAGGCCCCATCACTGCGCTCCTCTGCCTCTGAACGTTTAGCCATCCCACCCCTCAGAGGACCATGTGGTCGCTCATCTGGGTCAGACTCTTCTCTGCTCTGGCTCCTCAGTGGTGACATGAGCTCTGCACTGAAGTCAGGACAGCAGAGTCACTGCTCATCTTCTGCTGCAGGCCAAAACCCACCTTTTCAGACTACAACTAAGCATCCCTTGAGCATTTACTTACGTCTCATTTCTTTACAAAAACACAAGCATGTCTAATCACTTGTACTGTAGCACTGAACATGCTTTTAATTACTTGTTAAAATGGATACTCTCAACTTGCTCCTACATTGAATGAACTTATTGTAAGTCTCTTTGGACAAAGGCATCTGCCCAATGAATCTAATGTAATGGTGCCTTTTGTTCAAGGGGGGAACCGCTAATTTCCTAACTGTTGCACTTGATCATTTGTGCGTTTGGATGCTAACTTGTTGGTGGCTAACCAGTTGCAAATACAGTATCAAACGATCAGCTAATATAATGCAGTGAAGCAGAAGCTTTGCAAAATATATCGGTTGGGTTAGCTCAGCCCTCTCTCTTTCACTGCCATGTTCATCATGGGTGAGAAGACTATTTGGAAAGCCCACATTTATACATGTAATCACCTGCAACGTAACTGCAGTAAAACTACTAGTTGTTATTTCCACTAATGGACTAAAGTACACTGTCTGCTTTTGCTACTCATACTTGTGATGTGTGAATGCAGGATGAGTCTAAACACGGTCTGCTGGTGGTTTTCAACCTTTGGTTCTTTTTTGTCTGTATAAAAAAAGCTAAATGGTCATGGAGTAGTTAGGTGGTGGGCCCAATTATTACAATTAGGAGATGTGAGGAGTGATATCCTGATAGAGTATTATTCCCAAAACATTAAAATTGTGTGAAAAGATGACGAAAGAAAAATTTATTTGCACCAAAGTCAAACGGCTGCATTGCAACAATAGTCCAATTTCTACAGATTTTGTTATCTTTATGTTCTTCCTTTATGAAACAGTGGTTCTGTTTTTTGGGGGGTGTCATGCACACTCTCTCAAATGTTGCTTACTTTAATTTGCTCTACAGTCCAGGAATTAAATCTGCCACAGATATAATTCAAAATCAGTCCGAACTGACTGGGAATGTATGGCTCACTAGTTTTTTATTTTAAAACACAGAGTTAAAGACAAGATTGCTTCCTGTCTTATGCTCAACTACTGTAAATAAAGAACAAAATAATCCTATATCTATTGAACCGTAGAGGTTCACTTACAAAATGACTCACGTTACCCACATTACAATCTAACGTCTCTGCAAAGCCTGGTTGTTTAATATTTAACAGTTATTTACTGACAGCCAGCTCTCTCTTGGACATCCATTTGTTACAGCTGAAAAGCCTCTCCAAAATAATGAGAGGCTGTTCTTAGCTGTGTCTGTGGGCACTTCAGTTATGCTGACAGTACTAAGAGTCAAAATCTTGTACTTTAAATTGCTGCTACGCCCTTAATCGAAGTCTAATGCTTTCTCAAGTGTTATGACTGTAATCTATATTTTAAGAATGGAACTTGCGGATTGCATTCCAGCAGCCTGGCTGCCATCTCCATATCACTGTCATTATACTCATTGAGTTTCTGTCTGGGGAGGATAATTTGGCATTAGTGCAGGCACAGAAGTGCTAGCCACAGTGCAAGAGGGCAGGGAAAGCCAATTTTAGGAGAGATTTTCCTTGCATCTTGAACACTCACTGTACTTTCAGGATAAAAGCTCTGCAGTATTTCTGCAGCAGCTGAATTGGCAACGATGACACATCCACTCACAAATACACACACACACACACACACACACACACACACACCCATACAGTCCTAAGTGTTTTTCTAATGTTCATCCAGAAGTGTAGAGCTCAGGAAAAAGAGAGAGGAAAGAAAAATGATCATGGATGACATTTCTTAGTCAGCATGACGGGACAAGGTAAAGAATATATTTTAAAAAAGACATTTACCTCAATATAATTAAAAAATACAACAAACATTCTCTCATAAATATCTGTTCTACACTACTAGCCAATCATTGTTTGAAAGGGTGTTTTCTAACAATGTATTTGCATGATTTGCATGTTTAGATAATGAAAGAATCTTGAAATTGCCATGGGGATCTTGGGCGAAAGTTAGCCCTGGCTTGCCCTGATAATCACTCTGTGTTAAAGGGAAAGCTGGGATGCCAGCTTATGCCACAAGGGCTCAGATAATAGCCCATGTCCCTCGCTAGAAGGGTTGCATTTAATAACAAGAGCAAATTAGATGCTGATTGGATGCCATTAAGTTAGCGCAGTGTTGAATATGAGGCTGGTCAATACAACAGACAATAAGAGAGGAGAGGAGAGGAAGTGAAAACGGAGGATAAAAGAACAGAGTTGAGAGGAAGGAGGAGGAAAATAAAGATGACTGGGGAGAGAAAGTGAAGAGGATTGTAGGGGATGACAACACAGGGGGAAGTGGAGGCCAGAAGAGAGAGGCAAAGTAAACCCATGTCGCTCTCTCTTTTCCATCAGCTGAACATTTCCCCCCTCTCTGTCTCTTTCTCTTTCTCATGGGCATCTCCCTCCCCGGTTAAAGAGAGGCCCAATCAGCCCCTGGCACTGGATCGATGGTATTGGCCTTCCCAGCTGTGGCTAATGAAGCACATACTCACTCATTATCTGCAAAAGACAACACTTCCTGGCTTCAGACACATCCTGGCTTGAGTCGCTAATTTCTGCGAGTCAAACTAGGAATAACAATGCGAGTAACATCGGCTAATAACTTGGGCTCTCGTCCAGGCCTGCACTAGGTTATTACAGGCTATTTGCACTCATTATTCAAGCGAGCTATGGATGTGGCAATGAGTACCAGTATTACTTTGCTTTTACTATCTGGTGCCCTCATGAAAATCTGTGGAGAAATGGACCTTGATCCATTACAGTTTTACAAAATTGTAGATAAGGCTGCACGAAGTAACTCAGCAGTATGTATTTACAG
This sequence comes from Oplegnathus fasciatus, assembly GCA_003416845.1. Lineage (NCBI taxonomy): Eukaryota > Metazoa > Chordata > Actinopteri > Centrarchiformes > Oplegnathidae > Oplegnathus > Oplegnathus fasciatus. The sequence continues at coordinate 155,866 of NTHP01000449.1, forward strand.
GCACTCAGGAAGTGATGCAGGAACTGTTGGTGGCCAAGAAGCACCACTTCCATACAGGTGCTACAGTATACGAGTCTCCAAAGGTCAACCATCTTGACTCATTGATTAATATGATTAATACTATTGCATGTGTATTCTGTGCATTTCCTCCCTCATAAAACATTTGCAAAGCTGATTTTCTAAATATTTTTGAATTAGTGAACTTTATTAATCTCCAGAGGAGAAACTAAACTAAAATGGTGCATTGTTAACATCCATATTTACTTACTAGCAGTCTGGTTTTGATGGCACATTGCTAACTGTTGATCAGTGGAATAGTTTGAGACAATGGACAGAAATGTGTACTGCGTCACCCACGTGCTTGTGCTCGTGCATCCTCATGTGCGTGCACGACACAAACAAAATAAGGACATACTGGTAAAACATTGCTCTATAGTGCTACAAGTGGTCAAAAACTCCACAGGGTACCTTTAAGGCAGGATTTACCTAGAGGACTTAGTTTGTAGCATGGGAGCAGGTATCTTATTATCTACCAGAAAAAAACGTGGCACCCCTGAATAATCCAACAACTTCCAACAATGTTAGGCTTCACTTTAGGTTCTGTGAATACAAAAGCCAAACTGAGAAGTCATCCTGCTTGTTTGAAACGAACCTCTGAGCAGAGCTTTAAAGGTTCTAAGAAAGATCACTGAATACCTACATCAGTACCATAAGAGCAGCTCTGTGACATTAATTAATGTTATTCACATTCACACTGTAGTCGTTTGAAAATCTGATTACAGGTTTTCAAGAGCAGAGTTCTTAAGGCTCTTAAGTCAGCCAGACAGGTAACAACTTGGTAACCTGTCTTAATGTGGTTAATTTAGGGTAGGAAGAAAACATTTACACTGCAGGAAGCAATTCATAGCAGTTCTAAACCATTTTGTGATATGATTTTGCCATTTTGTTGCACGCCACAGTTTAAAACTAATAAAACCATAATGTAGTTTCAGTCTGATTGATGACAGACATGTTTCATCTGTGCAGAACGCTACTGTTAACCAGCGGTTCCCAACTGGTCTAGCTTCAAAGTCAGAGTTTTCTCTTAGACTTCACTTCCCTCCTGATTTTTATTCTTACTTTATGTATGCAAATGTCTTTGAAGAAAACCTTTCAGACACAGCAGTCATTTCTAACCCTGGAGGATGTTTACAGTGATTACTGGCGCTTTAGTGATGTTCCAGCGCTGTTGTAACAATGATCAAGGACATTATTGCCGTATCAAACATCCACCCCCACAGTACCTCATGAAGCCATCCATCAGGTAGAAGTCTTACCTTCACATTTTTCCAGAATCTGAACAGTCTCTCCCACCTCCAGAGCCAAACCCTGAGTCACTGAGCCCCGGAAGTTGCAGATCACTGTGGAGAGAGAGAAGAAAAGATGAGATCCTAAGAGGATGGTAAAAACATGAAAATCTGAGACACTGTACTGAAAACATAACGACTAAAAGAAACGAGAGTTTGCTTTCTGAATTGTAGGGCAGCAGCTATTCACATTCATTATCGATAAATCTAGATATAATGTTTCTATTCTTCAAAAAAATCAACAGCAATCATTTCTTAGTATAGTTCACAAACCACATGAATACTAAAGCTGTGCCCTCATCTGCTTTCATCCCTTCCACCGTCACTGCCTGCCTGTCTCGTGACAACAGCATGACGTTAGCATCAGAGCCTGACAGAACACATCCACAGTCCTTTGCTGTACCAGGCAGTGTTGATGTTATTAATCCTCATGACTGCACCAGTGCACCCAGAAAACAACGGACCTCAGAGCTTATTCTAGTGTTACAGTCACTGTAAGTCACTCTGTACAGGACTAGAATATTATAAAATACTGAAATCTCATCTGAGGCAAGATGCGACACTTAACATTTAAACCAGTCAAGACCATACTTCTGTCTTATTTCACTTAGCAATTTCTTTCTTTGTTCATCGCTACACACTCTTTACTTTTGGCTGTAATGTGGTGCTCTATGAAATTGATGCCACATTCCAACCAGGCTGGGTTTTGGATATTGGTTGTTGTAAATATGGCGTGGCAACTGGGAAAATAATGTTAACCAGCCTAGTTGTAATGAGCAGTAGAATATACTATTTTTTTGAGCATCTCCTCACTGGTATCACAGAGAAGGGCGGTGTGCTAATGCACCAGGGAATTCATTCATGCCAGAAGTACTGAGAGTAAAACTGTTAAATTCACTAATATATATTTGCTAATGAAATTAAGTCACATATTCAAAGGATTTAAATGTTTGTTTGTCACATACAAAGAAATATTTGTTGTGAAATGCAACGTGTCGCACTCCTAAAGTTGTGCAAAAAAAGACCAGTGTGGGGAAAAAAGGATTAGAGAAATGAAATATATATAAAAAAGAAATATATATTAAAAAATCATAAATATATGCAAAAAAGTGAAATAGACTTGTGGCTACAGAGGTGTTTGCCAAAGAGCAGAAGCAGTGTTGTATATGAAATGCAATGCTGCAGTTTGAAATCGCTTTAAAGTTTGAACATTTTTAAAGAGTACTGTATTCTGAAGATTTTAACACGTTAATGTTTTCCAGTTGTCCCAAAGCGTTATACTGCATATTCCAATTCTAAAATAATGTTTTCACCATCTAAGTTTCAGATACCATTAGACGCATTGTAAGGATACAATCATCAGCAACTGCACACGTCTTGCACATAAAAAATACAGTGAATGTAAATTGCTTAGCAGGAAGTCGGAGATAAAACTCTACCCCAAAGGCAAACCAGCACTTTTCACTTGTCTGCGTTGGTGTCCTTTTTTGAAACAGAAGTCTCTGAAGAGGTGAGCCACGACTGCAGTCTGTTCTGAATGTAGAACAAGCAACAAGACAGGACAAGATCTTAACTCTCTATCTGTTCTGCCTTTGTCTGTTTAACTGGCTGTTTCGATTAAGTCTCTTTG
>NTHP01000449.1:165428-181221 GCA_003416845.1 Oplegnathus fasciatus
GCAAAAATAACCGTTCTAATGTGTAACGAACCGAACTGAACTGAACCGGACTGCCTGGTGGAAACACGGCTATAGAGGCATCAGTATTAAACTGAGACTGTTTCAAAACCAGTTAAAAACTCCGTAGAGTACTTTTAAATAATTAATTCAAAGTCGTCTCATGACTTTTGAAAATGTAAAACCAAATGAGTTACAGTAAGTCAGCTGTTTAGTCTTACTAACAAATATTTCGGTTAGATTTGCTTTCCATTGAAATTTTCTACATTTGAAAAGTCAGTTCTTCATCTGACACGAAGAACTTCCAGCTGTGGTTGCTGCTGTTGGAGCCACTTTTGCACCAGAGTCAGTACAAAGACAACATGCGAAACCCTTGTTTTCATTATTATGAAAAGGAACAACCATGACTCATATCACGGACACACAACAATCGTAATTGTCCCGTCTTGCCATGTCTGAACCTTGAGTCGGTTTAATGACACAATCAGGTTCAAGCGTGACTCAATCCTCCTCCGCTCACCTGTATCACCCAAAAGCATGTGTACAGTTCAGTGTGTGATCAAAGGATATTTTCCCCACAGTGGCTATTTTGAACTTGTGTCTCAACTACATAGAACAGCATGTTCTTGCTGTTAAAGGAGAGATATTCCTGATTCTCTACAGTGGTTGAGAATTACCGATAATATAGTTCCATCTACAAATTTCACTGCTATTTTATTACATCCTGTTGAGTCATTAAAGAGGGACTGTGCTTTCTGAAAGATTAATGATGTTTAAGCACAATACTCTATTTTAAAGTTATGTGAAAAACACAGTCTGCTAAGCTTCACGCAGTGGTGGTGATTCATGAATGTGACTTATTATGCTTAATAGCAGCGTCATCTTAATGCCTGAAATCAAACCATCAAATGTAAATGCACTGCTGGTTCTAATGAAAGCAGGTTTTCTGGGGACAAAATAGCAATTAGCCACTAACAACATACAGCACCTCAGTTTATTTCAACCTGCAGAGAGCTGGAGGGAAATACTATAACTGCACTTCGCTGAAAGGAAATTTGAATAAACCCACAAATTTCTGTTCATAAATGTAATAAAGCAAAATATCTCATCTATCTTATCTCAGTATAAGACTATAAAAGGAAAGATTTAAAGTAGCCAATCAGAGACTGTGGCTGATGCCATGACAACAGCTGGTTGTCAGAAAACTTAATTAGAGAGAAATACAAGAAGGTGTTTACACTGCAAACGACAGGAGATTTAAGATAAGATGCATTTACAGCACCCGAGATCTCTCCTCATCAGAGATGTAATAGCAGTAAGTGAATCAAAGGTTTTCCAGCTTAAAGATGAAAGTTATAGGAGTCAATATTGATGGAAATGTTCTATATATATGTCAGATCTACCAGATTAAGCTTAACCCAAGCCTGTCAAACATAACATAGATGTAGACCACCCTGTAATCCCTGAAAGATCTGATTTAGATTATTTTATTGCATAAAGTGTATCTATAAATATAACACTCACATCTACATGAAACCTTTCTGATTCAGGGTTTGTTGATTCACCTTGTGGTGTTTTTTTTCCTTCTACCTCTAACGAGACTGTCACAAAGCTGAGAGCACTCCAGAGAAGAGACGAGGCATAGAAGTGAAGTCGTGGTGGGAAACACACACACGCACACACACACACACATTGAACACACAGGGATTAGCATTGCTCTGTCCGGCTGGTATTGGCATTTAGTTTATCCAGCGGATTGGGTCAATAGTCTGACAAATGACTCACATCTGTTAGGCCAGTCACACCACTTAGCCTGTGGCCTTTATGTGTGTGTGTTTGTGTACGAATGCGATGGTGAGACAGAGGAAACACTAGAGAAAGCTATATAATGGCTGTGTAGTTGTGTGCAAAAATCTGTGTGTGTCTGTGTGTGTGTGTGGCACTTGAATGACTCATTTTCCCTGACAGGATAATTCAATTTAGGGCGCAACTTCAGAAGTTTGTTTCAATATTTAATTACTGCTCCAGAGTTCCACCAAAACCCAAACTGAAGAGGACATTTGACACAAATCTAATGGCTGTGAATTATTTAAAGAAGGAAGAACAAAGATTGTACATACGGAGACAAGATGTTGTTTAGCATGAGGTTTCCATGTTCGTGTTAGTGCCACTGTGGAGTTACAACACAATTCAAACATTTGAGTCACCCTTCATGTGTACAAACACCAAAAACAAAGTGATTTGACCAAAAAGAACTCCACAAATCAACACACTTGCTCACAGCACTCATGATAGAAACTGCAGCCAACTTGTTTGAACTTGATTCTTACCATCTTTTATTAAATGCAACACCAGGCAACTTTGCATATTGTCAGCTCCAAACAGCAGAAGGAAGAAATGGTTTGAAAATGTTGAATTTCAATGCCCAGAACTGCATTAAAAAGTTGTGGATATTGGACATGAGAGTCCACAGGGTCTCAATTAAGGGAATGAGACAATCTCTTTGCAGCCCCACATTGAGATTTTAAAGTGTAAAGCCGTAATGATTAAAGTTATGATTATATTATTATGAGATTCATCTGTATGAGGGAGTGTGGTGACAGACTAAAACTACTGTATTAGAGACATTCTCCAGACACTTATAAAGAGAACTTTTATGTCAGGTACACATGACATACATTTCACTGTGATTATACCTAGTATGATTATATGTGACAAATACTTAAAACATGTCCTGTAGTCAATACCAATGCCAAATTCATCATAACATTCATTTTCACCTAATAAGATGATGACAAGCAACTTTGAAAATGTGACGCTAAATCTTTGCAGCCATCCGAATGTCTTGAAGGTTACAAATTACAACTTTAAGCTGATATGCCGCCGGAAGTTTTACATTCTCCTTCATCTTTCAAGAGGTTAAGACAAAGACCAAAGTGTTTTTATGACCGTTTATGTTTATGTGTGTATTTAAATGCTTGCACGAGAGTAAGAAAGTTCAACAGTACATTAGTGAATACAGAATAGTTCACTAATAATTTCTTATTTTATGATAATGTGTATTTTTGATTCACTCAGTGTTTGACAGAGAGGTGCAGACAGTTGATGGTGGAGTGAGGAACAGATGTGACAACCCCCTCTAGGTTTATGAACCCGAAACAACCTCACTACATCACAAATATACTGCATGCATGCAAACTGATGAAAACACACTTGGCAGGTGCTAGACGAGTATTATTTACATCCTAATATAGCACCAGAAGGCACTGTGGATAAACCATCTACCAAACAACAGTATTTAAATTCTAAATTGTTGTGATTTGGCGCTATATAAATAATATTGAAAATTGAATTAAATTGTACAAAAGTCAAAATCAATAAATATAATATCCATTTAAATGTATGAATGTATTGATGTATTTCATACAGCTATAGTACAGCGTTTGTGATGTAACTCACATTTCTGAGCCCACTTTGATGCTTTGTGGTAATTATTGCCTCAAAGCCACACGTGGGCAACACAAGTCAACTTCAAGTCAACATATTTGTGCAGCGCAGCTAAAATGACACTTGATGGCAAAAATTGTAGGTATCAAACAGTAAACATCAGGCTCCAGAGGAAGTGTTTCTTTTTTGACTCACCACCTTGTGCCACTGTTCCACAATCATGGAGGGAGAGGTCCAACACAAAAGCAGTTTACATATCAAATTATTTACTGACACCGGAATTAGTAGATCAGAGTGCAATGAAGCCTCAAGATGTTTTGAGTATGAATCTTACTCTAAACTGGCTCTGCAATAACTATTTCCCCCTCAGGGTGCACATACAGCCTACAGAAGCAACAAGCTCATATCGGTTCACTGAAGGTTTTCAAAAAGTATTCCGCCAAAAGCGCGTCATCACCAAATAGCAGAAGTAGAGAAATTAAAAGAAGATTTAGGTCTCAGATAGCGTTGTGAGTAAACGGTTATTATGGCCGAACAAACAAAGAAAACACTGACGACTACAGACGATGAAACTTGAGAAGTGAGATCCAAAAACACACCTGCAATTATCGATTATCGCCATAGGTGCCGCAGAAAGACAACGAAATGAATATCTCCTCACGGTCCACTAGCTGTCCGTTCTGTGTGTCCAGTGTTCAAACAGAGTGACAACTATAAGACAACTATATGAGGTTTTAACAGCTTTGTTTAAAACTCGAATCTTAAATTAACATAATAATCATCACTTTGTCTTTGCTAAAAGAGTTTTTCTAACAGGAACCATCATAGATACCCATTTAGCTTAGAATATGAACAGGAGATAACTGCAGACTGCAGTACCATGTTCAAACTTTACAGATAGATCAAGAAAGACCTGTAAAAATGAACTGTGAGGAACTCTCTGGCTCTTTCTGGGCAGTATCTGCACTGGTAGTATCTTCTTTAATTCAGGAATGCAGAAGTACTCTGCATGAGCCTTCATCTGTGGAGCAATGAACCGCATTTCATTTCAGTTTCAACTTTAAACCAAACCATGATATTATGTGACATGCAGTAAAATCCAGCAAGTAAAAACACATAATTCCCTCTCAAAGCCTCTTAATGGATTTCCCTCTTACTGTAAACAGTGTAGAACTAATGCATATTACGTTGCATTTTGTGGAACTTGTGCTCATGTATTATGCATCGTATCTGCCTGGCGCTGCAATATGTGGCTGCCTAAGAAACATATTACACGCGTATTTAGTTATGTGTTCCAGCCATAAGCATAGGAAAGGGAATAAATGGCAATCCCTCGAGTGTGAGCCGGAGTTGTGCTGAACCAGAGGGGGACGGTGTGTGTATTTGTGTATGTGTGTGTACGTGTGTGCGTACATGCATGCGAGAGAACCAATTTGAGGTAAATCTTCAGAGCGAGGACAATTTTGCAAAGTAAAAGGGAGAGGAATTATGGAAGTATACTGACGACAAAAGATCTGAGAGAGCACAAAACAAATTCTGAGCGCTGCTCAGTCTGCAAGTCGACATTTGAGAGCGCACAGGCACAGATTTGTGCGTGCAGTCCTGATCATGCTCGTGCTTGTTCGAGTCTTCTCTCTCACTTTTCTCCAGCTGTTTCGGCTTCTGAGATTGCAAGAGTCGCTTGCCAACCATTCAAGCTGCAACAGGACACATGACGTCAGGGTCCACACGAGGGAAAAAAAGTCAGCTTTTGAATATATTGCTCCTCTGTTTTTCTTTTCATTCTGAAAATGCTGTCATTCTGAATTTAGCCAGAGCCCATAATAATTTTATTATTATTAATGATATTTTTTGTTCAACGATTTGATCGCTGAGGGCAGCATTCAGCGTTTATTATCAAATTATTATGATCATTATTATTATTATTGTTCGAGTGACAATACGCCTCATTCATCAACGGTTTCTAATAATTTTCTCTGTTAAAATTCATTAAATTAAAATTATGTCAAAAGGAAGAGAAAACCTACACCTGGCTGGATCAGAAAATCACACTAGAATTAGAAGCTAACACAAAGCCAACACGGCCACTGTGATATATAGCTAGTAACTACTTTTAAATTAATTTAAAACTTTGCCAAAAAATTTTATTTTAGTCATTTAGAGTCAACGTATTTTGATGTTTAAGATAATACAGACAAAATATTACTCTTTGTCTTCATCTGGTGGTTAAAATATGCCACTGTGCCAGCTGTTGTTTTAAAAGTAGCAGGAAGGGTGCGACAGGATGACCCTTCACTTCCAGATCAAATAAAACAGGTGACGCTCTGCTACTCAGTCTGAGTTTTTTGAGCGTTCAGGGGATTCAGACTGCTAAAAGTGAGCGTGAGCAGCTTCCATCATTATGAGCGTTGAGAATCCCTGTTGCTGCTCAAATGTAGTTACACAATTCCTCTTGCTGCTCAAATCATCCGTTACGCTCACGGTCCTGTCCTCCCTCGTGCACAAATCTAATTCTGCTCTTACAAATCTGTGCCTGTGCACTCTCAAAGGTTGACTTGCAGACTCAGTAGCTCTCAGATTTGTTTTGTGCTCTCTCTCAAATCTTCCATCATCGGTGTACTTCTATAAAGAATAAGAAAAAGGAAGATGGTGTTGCATATCTGATTGTGCGTACAATATATGTGTGTGTGTGGGTGACAGAGGGAGAGAAAGACTTTACTTTGTGTGTCTGTATACAGATATGTTTAAAACAGACAGAAAGGGAGAGTATGAACAGAATGTTGTTAATGCTTATTGCCCACAAATGAGTTTCTAAGTACATTATAGTATGTACTGTACTGGTGGATATTTCGTGTGTGTGTGTGTCATCATGCCTTGCGAACAGAACTCATCCTAATTAAGACATGAAGCTTGTCATTTTAACATCCTCCACAATGTCCACAGGCTCAGGCAGGCAAAGTCTCAAGTGCACTCCGCACCCCAGCAGATGGATTGTGTGCGAGTGTATGGGACTGCGTTTGAATGTGTGTGTGTGTGTGTGTGAGAAAGAGAGAGATTTTCCCCATACCCTCTAGTTACTGCTGCTCCACAGCTGATGGGGAGGATGAGGTTTTGTAAGTGTGACGAGGAGAAAAAAAAAATCGGAGGGAACAGGGAGAAAGAGAGAGAGGAAAAGAGATTGAGGGCCAAAGATGGTGATGAGGGAGACACGCAGCTTCTTTGCATGTGTTCATTTATTTATTCATTTGCATGTGCAGTGATTGTGTGCCATGCATGTGAGGCAGATTTCCTGTAAGCTTTTAAGCTACATAACAACCTACTATAAGATGATATGTAAGACAGAAACACAGAATAAAGAGGGGGTGAACATGAAAAAGACTGAAAAAAGTAACAGAGAGAAGGAGCACAGAAAAGTCTTTCTCAGCATCAGCAGCGGCAGAAAGCAGAACTAGGCCACCTCCCTGAACCGACAGTAGTGACTGGGACAGCACAGACGGCACACACCAACCCACATACAGCTGAGATAAACTGTACCACACAGATGGGACGCAGACCCCAGTATGTAACGTCGAGCCTGGAGATGTGCTCCCGGCTATTAATAGGCTAAACGGAAAAACTACTCGCTTGCACTTTACCCCCAACTGCTCCAGAAGAGATGTCTCAGTAACTAACGGTTAGGGTGGTTGGTGCTGGGCAGCTCCCAGGAGAGGATGCGTGTTAGGAATTTGAATCAGGAGGCTACTGAAAAGGAGCATGCATGCTCAGGGGTACAAGAGTTTAAATAACGACCACAGCTTAATTCTGTAAAAAAAAGCTGGTTCTCTAATGGCTCCAAGAAAACTCACCGTATTGAAATGACCGACAGAGCCCACAAGTTTTTATTTGTAATTTGGTGATGATCTTGAAACCTTTAAAGCTGTTACTTGAAACGGGAGAGTAGCTGATGGGACAGCTGAAGATGCTCAGGAGATGAATATATGGTTGTCTACCTGAAATAGTTCCAAACACAAGAAGAAGTTAAGACGTATAGGTTTTTAGTTTTGGAGTGTGTATAACGACGTGCAGTGGCTAAATGGTTGTAAAAATTGTAAAAAATGTTGAACTTGGATGTAATTATCTTGGCCTGGGATGGTCTAAGCTGTAACAGAAGTCACCAGTTGAACACCACTGACGTCCATTAACAGAGGAACATTTAAAATGTAAAATGTCAGCGTATCATTCTAATTATCTCTTTGAAGATAAGGTTTGGCTGGATGAAGCTGCCGGCAGAGCTCACACACCTACTCCCATTTATCTTACAACAGAAGTCCCTCTCACGCTCGTGATGAAAGCTTAATCGAGCTAATGGCTTATAGGAAACGGCATTTAATCAAGCCGTTAATAGTCTTCAGGGAATGAAGTCTAGCAGGAGTTTAAGGACAGTTATCAGTTCTTTCAAACTTTTCTCTATTGGCAAGTGATTAGAGGAATACACAGCTGTGCTGACATCTAAGAGAATTACAATTGTGTGACTTTTCTGACACCAACTATTCAAAAAAACACTCCATGTCCAACACTGACGTCCCACTCACACTGCTGTAATGGAAAGCAGCACCTTATAACTCCTTAATGGTGTGGACCGTAACCTACGGGTCATTTCAGGACAGGTCTTAAGTGGTGTTATTGTTGTCTCACGGCTCTCATAGGCTAGTTTTCAGGCCACTTGAGGTGTTTTTAGTGAAAAAGCTCTGACAAACTAACTGCACGCTACCTTCCAAGCACCAGACGGCAGACAGACTAGCAGGTGAACATGGCGGAGCATTTAAAGAGCCAGATATTATTACATTTGGCAGGTGGATAAAAACACAATGTTCCATTCAAAGGAATGTTAACGCTGCTCCGTAACTGGCAGCAGTTTGCTAACAAGTTCGTCATATCAACTTAAAAGGTGCTGACACTGGATGTGTTGTTTTCACAGCTTGTTTCCGCTGCTGTAAAATGTTTTGAGGCTTTAAGTTTCTTCATAAAGTTTTTACAACTTCATTTTTGTTGTCTCTGGAGGGAATAATTACATGATAAGTGAGCTAGTTAACTACATTACATGGAGTGTTTCCCTGCACAAATTTGCACAAAAACCGCGCTGTGACTCATCACTTGTTATTCAATCCATCTTTCATTCTTTTTTTCCAAAACCTTTAAAACAGCCAAATCCATTTTACTGATGTCTATGGCATTTAGCCAGTTTTCATATAACAAAAGTGAGCATAGCTCTTTAATATTTAACACTGAGTTTATATCTTATTCCAAAATCTGGCCACGCAAACACTCACATCTAGGAGCTGTAACAGCAACCAGGCTTCAGCTAATGACCACTGAGTAGCTCTACTGGAGCAGATGATGGAGCATTACTTTCAATTTCCCAGGCGGTCAGGGAAATGTAACGCATCACCTTCTGGTCATATGCCCACTTCTCTTACCTTGTGGCTACTGCAGTGCTATATTCTGTAAAATGGCAGCGAAGGCCAAGTGTTCTTTGAGGTCAGGGCCTGTACAGATTAAGCCACAGGCAGACACACTTGTCTCCACAATGCCAGCTTCATTTCACAGTAATACCAAGAGTTTATTTATACATCGAGTCAATGCCAGCAGAGTGTGACAGCTATTAGTCCAGTGTGAAACCAGGACATGCTAACTCCCTCCCATAGTGAAATCAGCACAACAACAGTGGCCTATTACTGTGGTGTTAATAACAGCATCATTTACCCTGTCCAGCAGGATCTACTGGGCTGAAGGTTACTTCAGGGTGGGATGAGATTACCCAGTCAAATATCAAACAGCAGAACTACTGTACCCCAAATGTTAAAGTGACAAAATCTGTCTGTGAAGCCTTGATAACATACTGTATTGTGTACTTCTATCCGTTAAGGATTCTTTTTTGGCTCTCAAACCAGAGTTCATGAAACCTATAACGGTTTAAGGATGATTTGTGATTTAGAAACAACACAACATTCATCTCCGTGTGTCCTTCTGGGCCTAATAATGAAATCTAGGATTGGCTGGCGGGCTTGACTAAAGCCAGCTGGGATTATTAAAGTTCAGTCCAGGAGATCTGTATTGTTTTATTTTTTCATATTTTTGGGGACAAACACATGTCTTTCCTTTGATAAGATTACCGCTGTAACCAGATTTTGAAAACACACTGCTATCTCTTTCCTATGACAAGATTATTGCTGCAACACATTTTGACAAAGGTTCAATATATAATAACAATTATAGGCTGATTCTACCCTGACGCACGAGACTGGACCTGCTGCAAGACGTCAGGAAACAAAGTTATATTCAGTTGAACGGACAGCTCCATTACAAGCGTCTATGAATTGACCGTTAGTTAAGCTCTCATAGCACATATCCAGTTTACAGTGATGACGGTGGCAGATTTACCACCAAAATTCGTAGTAATTTTTGAAACAATGGGTCCTTGATTTCACACATAAGTAAACAAAAGCCAGCTTCCCATTTTTATGTCAGTGATTTATTGTAAATGACAATTGACTTTGCCGCCTGTAATGACAACTGTCACTGGTAGATTTTATCAGCAAGCTAATTAAGCAGACGTTAGCTCCATGAGTTGGTTGAAACACCGTCTCCGGCTGACCCGGTAAGAGGTCTTAAATATGCTCTTGATGGCTACATACGTGATATTGTGCCAAAAGACTGAGGCCAGAGCTGAAGTCCATGTAGAAGACATGGAATTAAAGAAACAACATTGTTCTTGCACTGCAGTGGAGAGCTAGTTAGTCCTAGTAAAAGTGTGATTAGGAAAAGTTTAAGCTCAGACTTCACTTTACTTCAACTCTGCTGCTTAACTTAAATACTTGGACACAGTATGTTTCACATTTAATGTTACAAGACAAAAGGCTTTTAGTGTGAAGACAAAGGTTAATCCTGTCTCAGGTAGCACTGGCTGGGTTTGCTGGAGTGTGAACTTCCCTAAATCTAATAAAGAGCAGTACAGAACCGCTGACGTTAACCTAAACTCTGATCCAGGACCAGTATTCTTTGAGCTGTTACCGAATAGGTTTTCTTTGTCAACATAGTGATGACTGAAATGTTGATGATGAGAAAGAGTAATGTTTCTGAAATTCTCTCTCTTTCGCTGGCTTATTCACACGTCCTCACTCTCTGTGGTGGTCGAATAGAGTGCGTCACTGTATTGATAAATCTTTGAATTTGTGTTGAAGTAACCGTCGTGTCCCTCTCAAGGGTAAATAATGGTTGAAAAAGCTGCCGCGCATGTGTGTACTGGTTGAAGACACTTTACTGTAGATGTGGTTTAAACAGCAGTGAATAATGTAATGACCTTGTAACATCCATGAAGTCCTCTACTGTACACTTCCTCCTCTGTACTTCATGTAATTAGCTGCAAGAGACAGATGTCGATAGCTGCCCAGCCACTTTCACTAATTCACAACAGACTGCAGCTTTGAAAAAATAGCTTTGGGTACTGACACACACACAAACATACAAACACACACACACATGCACACACAGCTGCAGGCTCTGAAGTCATTCATGTACAGTGAGGAAAATATTGGTCCGTGTTGATGTGGAAAATCAGCTCAGGAAGAAGAGTCAGCTCGCTTCCTGTCCTCAGTCCCAGATGTTAGCAGTATTTGAAATAAACATTATATCTCATGTTTTCCTCTTTTTGCCCTGTAACAGATAACTGGATTGATCTCTCATGCAAAAAGGCATCATGTTTGCCTTTAGGCTGTTAAGTGCTCAGCACGGTGCAAACCTCTGCCCACACTTCTTCAACTTTGAAACACAAGCCTCCATAATGGTTTATGTTTGTTTATTGTTGTCTTCTGAGTTTGATCAGCCTTTGAAGCAGCAGTGGAATACAACACAACATGGAGTAATGGCAGAAAACGCACGGATCATCTAATCAACTAATCAACAGATCTTTTGGCAAAGGATCTGTCCACCAAATTCTATCTACGGATAAAAGGTTTTTGACATAGCTTCCTTACAAATGGATTGGCTTCTAAAACAATCCATATGAGCATTTTGCTGATCCGTATGTTAAGTTTCGAGAAAGATAGTTGAGTGTTGGTAGGAGTCAGACACATATTCATGTAGCCGATGTCCTTCCCAAAACTTTTGGCAGGAAAGTCGCACCACCATTTGCTTGCTTATGTTTTCTTTCTCATGATCAATGCTGTTGCTTTGCTGCGGAGGACAGCAAGGGTGTAATTTTTGTTCGGGGTGTGGAGACATGTCACCCTCATTTTTCAAAATGATATTTTTGTCCCCCTCACTTTAATTGTTTCAGGTCGAGTTTCTTACTAAAGTCTCTCTGAACAGTGTTGTCTTACCGTCCTGCCACCACAATGCAGATGAGAGTTGATAAAAATGTTGAAACATTCATTTGAGTCGCCTTTAATTACTACCATGCTCTCAGAGCAATGAGCTTAACGAGCTTTGTGGGTCTGGGTTTCACCTCTCAGGCTTCACACAGGCTTGTTTTGGTTGTATGCAGGCTGAAAGGAATACTTGGGGCTGATAGAAGTACTAACTTCTGTTCTTCAGGTAATACATATGGCTTAATTCATTTAACAAATGAACAATGTTGCTGTTTTGTTTTAGCTGAACACTTTCAATATATCTACTAAGTGTTTCTTATTACCGGCTATTACTCGAGCTAATTTCCCAGTTCTTGCTCCGATTAGTGTTCTCGCCTTCAGCAATGCTTCATGCAACCTGTTATTTCGTACACCTGCAGTTGTTGATGCTGCTGCCACAACGTGTCCCTGTTTTCAGGAGGCAGCTATCAGAGGCGGGGCGATAACGACAGCTAATGTGGGGAAATGAGTTTCAAAATTGCATTAACTATAATAATATAAATGACATAAACATCACTTCAGTGGACAAATCCACTCACTCACTCAGACTTTATCAAACACTTTATATCCATCAAGCATATTGCTTCTTAGTCTGAAGATAAAACACTTGCTGTCGGAGCCAAAGCCCTTATTGAATATCCCAACATGTAAGAATTGGATGTGAGTGGGTCATTAGTGCTTAATGTGTAATAATTTACAGCAGGAAATTCAAGCTCTCAGGGCATTGGCTCACATGTAAATGATCATTATAACCATCAACTTTGATTATATACAAGTAATTCCTGCACACACACACAAACCTTTCACTCCCACGCAGACACTGTGCCTGCTGCAGTGCTGCGGGGAGTGACGCTGATGTAGCAACACACACACACACACACACACACACACACACAAACACACACACACACACAGCCAGTGTGTCCTGGTCAACAGCATGCCAGTCTCCATCTTGGCTGTCGTGTGTGTGTGTGTGTGTGTGTTTGAGCATCTGTTTGGTTTCTCTATGTAGATTTTTGTTTCTTTCTGTGTTTGTTTTGTAACTGTCTCTGTGCATCTTCCTCTGATTTTTGTCTTTTTCTGAAACTGTGGGTAAAACACACACACACACACACACACACACACACACACAGTTTGTTTTCATCACTTTTGGGGACATTACATTGACTTACATTCATTCCCGGTAGACTTACCCTAACCCTAACCATAGCTGCTACTTGCCTAACCCTAACCCTCACCTTAACCTAAACCTAACCTTACCCTAACCTTAAACCAAGTCATCACACTAAAATGCAATGATTTACATTATGGGGACTTGAATTTTGTAAACACTGAGTTAACAGATTTATGTCCTCACAACATGAGTAATACATGACACACACACACACTGCAGCCAGTTCCCCCAAAGATATAAGTCACCGTGAAAAAGGGACAAAACAATGACAGAGAAATAGATAAACAATAAACTAGGCTGTTTGCTGTCCTGGGGGATTATTGTGGTCTGGCCACATTAATCATGAATATAAACACCAAAATCCAAAGTTGACAGACAGATTTTCTGATGGATTCAAATTCAGCCTCTACTCTGTTTGTCTCTGGACTGGGGACGAAAAAAATTCTGATAGCAAACAGCAGATGGATTAAAAAATACGCGGTACAGGAGAAGAGATGACAGATGGACAGATGTCAAAAGGGGAGAAAAGGAGGGATGAAGGGAAGGAGAAGTTCTGGCCGAGATGTGTTTTCAGGAAGGACGACCGTTAATAAAATAGGGTGATATACTTGACACAGAGAGGTGGAATGGAAAGAAATAAATAAGAAATGAAACAAGGTAGGAGAGAAGGCGCATTAAGAAACTAAATGTTTCTGAACCTGAGAAATGAGTCAGTAATTCTTGGTACAGCATGAAACTAGACATCAGACAAAAGGTGAAAAAGCAAGGGATAGAGAGATGGAGGGGCACAGAGTGAAAAGGAGAAAAGGATAAATACTGAGCTACTAATTCTTACAAGTATACAGGAGAAGAAACCGAGGAACTAGGGAGTGAGGGAGGAATTGGACTGAAGAGAGAAAAGACATGTTTCCTGGGCTTTACAATGAGCTGATGGATGTTAAGGCTTGAAAACCGGAAGAATTACCAGGGATTTAGATGTTCTGGGAGAGGAAAAAGGAGGAGACAGAGGGATCGGGTGATGAAATGATGAAGGAGTACAGGGCAAAAAGAGGGGAGAGAGAAACTTGTGTGTAGGCCTGAGCAATAAGCCCATGAAACTTGATATACAGTGACAATATCGCTGGGGAATTAGATGCCATCGGGACGAGAGAGTGAGCGATGGAGGGGAATGGGAGAGAGGAGAGAGGGAGAGAGAATATATCAGGAACAATGTGTCATGAGGAGAGGGGGAAATTAAAGGCAAGAAAGAAGAAAATCAGAAGAATTGGAAGGATATCGGATAAAAGATATTCAAGGACTCTGTTCAGAGGGAATGACTGAACAAATAAGATGACAAATATAGCAAAGAGAGGATGCTACAGTGATGGCAGAGGGAGGAGGACACAGAGGGATGGATATGCTACTAGAATTAAAATGAGTGAAAGTCAAACTGAAACAGTAAGAAACAAAAGAGGGAAGAGAGGGAAGAAAGAAGAAATACAGAAAGTAATTTGTGATGGACAATCCCTCTGCTGCTGCTTTCATCTGAGAAATTTATCCTCCTCCTATCATGGACAAGGTCATCCATGCTTTTATCTCTTCTCACTGAGAGCACTCTATTGCTTGTCCCTGCTCACTCCGTCAAAAGTCACTGAGGATGCAGAGGACAGCTGCTCTCAGGCACAAAACTTCAGCTGAGCGAGGACAAGAGAAGATATAGAGAGGGATTTAAGGAGAGAGGAAAGAGAGGTAAGAAAAGAGGGGGACAGAGAGGGGAGGAGGGGAGCTAAAAGGCGTGCATTTTGGTTGAAGTAATTGAGCTAATTGAACGTCACAGAGATCCAAAAAGAAGGCTCGATATGTCATGAACATTAGGCAGAAAGGTCACTCAAATGGAAGGATGGAAACACAGCGAGCAGATGGAGATATCGAGTACAATAGAGAGAGAAAGGGAAAATAAAATGAAGGAAGCCATATAAACACACAGGAACCAGCCAAAGAGATAGAGAGAAGGAGGTCTAAATTTATGGCTGCTGATGTGGAGTGAAAATTGGACACCACGTCACAGAGCTGGGAGAATGACTCGACAAACACAAGGATGAAAGGATGTGAGGTGAAGACAACAAGCTGGCACTCCAACCGGCTGCTCATTTGACACCGGCAGCTCCTGAGCCGCAGTTATTGTTCTACATTTAGTCCAAAAAAAAAAGATGCCCAGCATAAAATCTATAATCAATAGTTTCATACTGTACTCCATTCTGACAACACATATCTCACTTAAAGTGATGTATGAATGCATCTGTCTGATGGTCTACGTGCTATTTCAGAAATAAATAAATTCGGCGATGGAACAGTGAATATTTGGACTGTTTAAGCATTAAAATGGAAACATTCATTCATCATTGAATGTAGGCACAGAGTATCAGCTATTTATGACTTTGTTTACATTTGCATTAAAGATTGTACCTCAAAGTGTAACAGGCAACTCGCAGCGGTGGCATGACTGTATCAAAAACACCCACACCCAGTGTTTTCTATGTGAAGAGACACTGGTGGCATCCGTGGCTCTCTTATGATCAGGATTTTCCAAAGTTGTTGCTTTTAACACCGGACAACAGATAAATGTTTTCTGTCACATGTACACTCCCCTCCAAAAGTATTGGAACAGTGAGGCCAGTTCCTGTATTTTTGCTGTAGACTGAAAACATTTGGGTTTGACATCAAAAGATGAATATGAGACAAGAGATCAACATTTCAGCTTTTATTTCCAGGTATTTACATCTGGATCTGATACACAACTTAGAAGATAGCA
>NTHP01000449.1:181689-213516 GCA_003416845.1 Oplegnathus fasciatus
TGCTATCTTCTAAGTTGTGTATCAGATCCAGATGTAAATACCTGGAAATAAAAGCTGAAATGTTGATCTCTTGTCTCATATTCATCTTTTGATGTCAAACCCAAATGTTTTCAGTCTACAGCAAAAATACAGGAATTGGCCTCACTGTTCCAATACTTTTGGAGGGGAGTGTATGTCAGTGACAAAACCGTAAAACACAGAAGCACAAAGTCCAGCCTGTTTCCTTTGTCTTCCTTTGTTGCACTCGTGTCACTTAGATGAGGTCAACAGCTATGAGATGATGTACTTACAAAACTATCCAACCAAATAAGAACAACCAAAAAAAAGTTGGAATTGGAATGTAAAGTGTTGCCAAACCAGTGACAGAAATAAACAACCACAATGGCACCAACAACTATGACTACCCCCTGCTGTTATGTGCCCCCCCCCTACACCAGCCACAGGGCAAAATGGCCCAAACATTAATCCTCTCAACAGTAACAGACAGTCAGCCAAAACAACTTCCCACCAAAATGCCAAGCCTCGCCCAGGGGTGAAAACATTCCTGCATACAGCCTGTTTGTGCAATAACTGAGCTGGACTGAGCCCACGGCATTATTATACACACTATAATACAGTTTGTGACATGTTTCATGATAGTGACATTTCACTGTAACTAACAGTGAGGCTGTCTGCAAAACGGTCATTTGTACAAACCAAACTAACTGACTGGATGGTTCATAAGAAGGGAAAACACCCTGATTGCAAGCAGCTGAGGTCAAACTCTCTCTTGCCAGTGGCATCCCCAAGTGTTAAACAGACAGGGAATTCAGAAGATGAGATTTTAGGGGAAAAGAGCTTCATGTGATTCAAGTGATATTCAACTAGAGTCAGTGTGACAAACAAACACAAGATGAAGATGACTTTAAAATATTCCTCCCCTTTGAATAACAGAGGTATTTTCTCTCTATTAAAGCACACATTTATGTTATCAAAGTCAGTAGCAACAAAGAATTTGTTTATAAAATCATTTCTGGTTTGAATAGTGAAATAGTGAGCGATGAATTCCAGAAAGAGGAACAGTGGTGTCTATGTAAAGATAAATCAAAGAGTGAGCCGAGGCAGACTGTTTGTGTCGGATCAGTTGTGCTTTCTTTGTTTTCATATTTATGATATATTTTTGATCCGTGTCACGCAGAGCTTGCCTTTTTTGAATTTCGCTGAGGAAGCATGCTCCTTTTCAGCACCTCGAAATTGATATTCATGCATACAGTGACACATTTCCTGCTGGGAGACAGATGCTAAGCACAACCACAACCTCGTACCATCAGTCACTGAGCCGTGACAACCTTTCCTTGCGTAAGAGGCACTTTAATGATCTGTGATTGTGTTGCTTTCCAGCCCTCATGCTGCATTAGAAAAGACAAACCACACCTTCTTCAAGATTTTATCAACTCTACCTCTTCACATTTCTGGAAGGTGGTGGAAGGAGGATGGAGCTACTCCATGATATATTAATTCCTTTGAATTTCTGCTGTATCTCACCTCTGGTTAACCTGACTCACTGTGCGATCCTCCTAAAGGCCTTTAAGCTTCGCTGAAGTGTTGTAATTCCTTCTGGTTGACAATAGAGGTCGTAAATGACTTAACAGCTCTTTACAGTTTGAACAGATACATAACATGAATTCAATTTCCAGTTGATTATAGGACCCAACACACTAGACTATAAACCCTGATCCCTAACATGTAAGAAAGGGTTGGGATTAAGGAAAGGTTAAAGGAGTTCGGGGTCATGGGTAGGTCAGTGGGGTTGAGGGGGTAGGATGAGGATTACAACTGGGACAAAGATCAATGGTTATGGTTAGATTTGTAGAGGCGGTTAAAACTGCAGAGAGGAATAAACTCAGTACAACATCACATTGTTGCGATCGGGATGTTAATTAAACATAACTGCAGCTGGAGTTCAGAATAGCATCGCAGGCGGAAGGTTAACAGGTTCAAATGGTGATTGAAGCGACTGATGAGAGGAGGGGAGGGGAGGGTGTGTGACTGTATTTATATATCAAAGCAGGTCCAATAAATTCAAACATAAACTGAAAAGAAAATTCTTTAATTTGAGCCTTTATTCCAGGTTCTTAGATTGAAATACACTGAATATTTTCATGTCCAAGCACTCTGTGCTTTTTTTTTCCAGTGTAAAAGAAAACCTCCTGTACACCAATGAGGAATCTGTAATAAAATAATATCCACGTATAATATTACAGGCAGGAAAAACTAAACACTGACCGGGCTTCTGCATTTTAAATCTGTCTCTATTCATTTCTTCATCCTGTGGTCTCCAACTGTAATCAAATTTTTTCTCACAACTTTCCCTCCCCCTCCCTCCCATATCACTGGCCATCATTTCTAAAGCCCAGACACATGTTAATCTGTGTGTGCATATGTGTGTGTGTGTGTGTTGAAAGTGGGTTAGGGAACATAAGGGTGTGTAACCTTTAAGCCCTCAGCAGTGCGCCCTGCGTTGTTATACATCCACATTACCGCCGCAGTATATAGGCTAGCCTTCACAACGTGCCTACTGTATACTGTATTAGACCCTCACCCCTTTACCAATGACACTAACAAGATTTCACAACACAGTTGTACAAGTAGGGCTGGAGGGTTAGATTGCTCCCTTAATGTTATATTTAAAAATTATTCCTGGAACGGTGAGAGAGTGTAAATGAGCAATATAAATAAATCATGGCCAAGAACACCAGAAGGGCAAATAAATAATGGCATTCTCTTGGTTCAGCTAAGAGAGGTAAAAGGTAGGGGCATTAAGTAATCAATGACTTCCTTCGAACACTGCTGCCGAGCGAGGGGGGCGGAGAGGATTTATTTCATACCAGACGTCTGGAAAAGTCAGTGAAAGCAGAAACCTCAACACTTGGTGAAATAATCGTTGTACTACTGGACTGTAGCCAGAAAATCTTCTTGCATCGAGTACATTACGCCTCCAACAATATAAGAATGTCTTATAGCTGTAATGACCCACTGCAGATGCGTTGTACTGCAAAAACACACGTGCTTGTGTTTGATCTTTGGGAAATTGTTTCTCCACATATGTGTAAATGCTAAAGTATGTGGAAAGTTGGAAAAACTTGGACCAAATTAAAGGTGTAGTCTGCCATTCCAATCCAATACACTTTTTGTCAAATTCAGCTAATATCACGTCATGGTCCGCTAGCTGTCCATTCTGTGTGCACGCCGAAAAATTGGTCTTCAAACACGGGAAACAAACTCGGACTGAGCCACTCAACTCGTGCTCGTGCTCATGCTCGTGTCTATTCACATTTTAAACACAACCCGCGAATATCCGCCTCTCCATCTGTCTCCGGTGAGTGGCAGTTTCTTAATTGGTGTGTCAAAATGAATAAATATTCACTGTATCTAGCAAGTCCCACATCAGCTGAATGAATCTGGCTTACTACAGCGGTATGATCCCAAAATTAACAGATTTTGCTGTGATTTTATTGCAATAAAAGGATCAAAAGGATGCCAAAATAACTACATCATGATGTCGATTTGTAAAAAGTCTGAACTGATGCTCTGTCAGGTCTGTCTGCGAGGCCACAAGCAGACAGCATTTAAAATGCTTGTTTTCTGAATGGAGTTCGGATCGATCAGGGCTCTCCAGAAACATACACTCTACCTTTAATGATCAATTTATATTAAATATTGAACTGTTATGTTAAAGATATAATCTCGAAGATTTTCATTTAAATAAATGTCTGTTAAGTCACTATCTATCAACACAATGGTGATCGAGCCTATGGCCCACTGATGAAAGCCCACCCCTAACCATTTGACTTAATATTCTGTGTTCATGTGTCTGGGCTGATTTGAATAAATCACCATGTATGCTGAGAATCACATTTGATTGACATGTTTTTATCAATTCAATGTGATCAAATTCAGCAGGGATCAAACACTGTCCTGAGGTCAGTCTGCTGTGATACTGCGAGCCCAGAACTGTGGCCATGACACTGCAGCTCCGTGGACTTCAGGATCGGCAGTGTTTGTGTATAATATGTGTGTGTGTCAGTGTCAGTTTGTGCATGTATGTGTCTGTGTGTGTGTGTGTGCATGAGTGTGTGTGTGTGTGTGTGACAGAGAGAGAGAGACGGAGAGCTTCATCCAGCTGAGAGCAGGGGATTTGATGAGTGAAATTGAAATATGAAATGGCTTCATAATCTCTCTGCCAGACAAAGACAGGAGAGCACGAGGTCAATCCCAATTCACACACTCTTTGTTGGCAAGAACAACTCTAATGAAATTTGGTCGGCTTAAAAAAGACAAAAAGAAAAGAAAAAAAAACCCAATATCGTTACACAAAGACCACTCTGGGAAATAAAAGTTGGAGGGTTGAATTCTTTAGTTCTGCTCCGGGACTGAGCACATTGGACAGCCCATTTATCCCAAGAGGGATGGATGGAGAGAGAGAAAGAGAGAGAGAGAGAGAAAATGAGACTGAGGGAGGGTGAGCGAGAGAGAATTGATAAAGCAGTGTCCACAGGGAGAAATGAGCAAGAGATGAGGGAGAAAGTGAGGGCTCCACTGAAGGAATGAGGAATAAGTGGAAGGAAGGAAACATCTTACACTTGAAAAAATGAAAGAGAGGACGAGAAGGGAAAATGTAAATTGCAAAGCAACTGAACCAAAGAGAATGAGAGATAAAGACGGGACAGACAAGGAGTGTAAAGATTAACTGATGCATTATTTGAAAGCTGTTACAAGACACGAGATTCAGCTACATTGATACAGAACCACAGATCCAAAGCCTGCATTAAAAAAATAAATCTGCACTGTCTTTCTACCTCTCTCTCTCTCTCTCGCTGCACTCCTGTGCCTCTAGCCTGTGTGTGTTGGTGTGTTCGACCCACCTTTCACCTGCTAGCTTGCTACGCTCCTCAATCACATACCCGCTTCATGCCATCCACAACATTACCGAGCTGAAAGAAATGTCGGGACTGCAGCGTACAGCGCTGCCTGCTCAGTCTCACATTGCACGTGCAGTCTTCAAAATACGCAGCAGTATCTTAAGAAATGTTGGTAGCACCTTAAACCTCACTGCTCATTCAAGAGGGCGACGTGCATGCTGACTATAAAGTTACAGAGAGAACAAGACCATGTGTAGTTATATTTACAGGAACATTTGTCCATACAGCATTACTGAAAATGCCAAATTCAGATGAACGACACTGATCGAGGAACTGACTAAGAAATCAGAAGCATTGTAGTGAAAGATTCATCCTCTTTAGGTAGTGGCTAAAAGGTTTAGCGTATCACCGCCTGAGTTTACTGTTGGTAGTGTGGCAGCGGACATAATTCTCTGGTGACTCAGTATTGAAATAAAAATTGAGGAAAGAGTTGATTTACAATTTTATCGTTACAAGTCCTCATCACAGCTGAATCTAATCGTATGAAATCAGCTTTGAATTGCAGCGTATCGCATCCTTCCAAATGTATCTGTAATATTTCTGTATCGGAACGTCGAGAAGGTGGAGATACACACCCCTAATAAAGAGTGAGTAAAAATGGGGATGAAAGAAAAAGCTCAAAAGACTCCACTATAACACACACACAAACACACACACTCTCTCAGCATCCCTGAGTACTATTACCGCAGAGAGCCCATAAGAGGAAAGTCAAAGTGTAATCACCTGGTTCTGTCACAGAGGGCAGCTGCCTCCGGAGAGAGAAAGAGAGAGATGGAGAGAGGGTGGGGAGAGACGGAAAGGACGACGAAGGGTTAAGAAAGAGAGCTGTGGGGAATGAAATGATGGATCACTGGTTAAAAAGACAAAACATGTGGAGAGCAGCAGGCAAATATGTATCGGAGGAGACAAAAAAAGAGCGATTGATAAACATCACAAATACATTTTGTATTGTCAGCAAATGGTTTTCAGATAACATGCCTGGAACGGTAGAATGACCTCTGCGTCTTAAAGCATTTAGAAGTTAGAGGAAGTACTTTACACTTTTTTTCCTTATTAATATTTAAATTTATGCAGCAAGGTGCTACAAAATCTAATTAGATTTTGTACTCCACAGGGTGGTAGTATGAGCTTTATGTTTCTATTATGTATGATGTTTAAGTTATTATGTTTACAAGAATGTGGCTGCGCACGGGCAGACATCATAAAAACACAACATACTAATTTACCTCACATTAAGCAGAGGCAAGAGGAAGCACAAGACATAAAATGACTCCATTCAAGTTGAGCTAAAAAGCTCCTAATGTTAGAAATTGAAAGCTGCACCTACAGGGTTGTACTGTCTTTATTCCAGAGATACTTTAAGGACACACTGAGGTTACATCCAGCAGCAGGGGTATTAAGTCCACACCGTAAAGCCCTGTATTTCCCAACAGGGAAACATATTGCGTGCAAATGTCCTGTTTACAGTGCATGCTTTTCTCTGCATGAGCTGGCTCGTGCTTACTGTAGGAGAAATGTGAGGTCATTTTCTGAACTGCAGTCTGTAAAGACCTGTGCATATTTTGATTTTCCTACTGATACACAAATGCTGCTTTTTAGTATTGCATTTTCCAATATTTTGCATTTGAATGTCTCAATAAGCAGCAGATTACTTTAATGTAGCACATGAGTAGCTTAGATTCTTAATATAACATGAACAGAGTTTATTATTTGCACCACACATATAAACGGCAGCTGCAAATACAGCAAGCACTTGTTCAGTATTTAGCATAAATGTAAACGCAAATTAAAAAACACAACATCAAGGGGGTATTTAGCATATGTAAATGCATATATAAATAAATGAGAAAGTAATGTGGCCACGTTAAGATGCAACATCACAGAGCTGGGGAGGAGAAAATGTCCAGATTCTCGCTCAGCAGAATCACAGCTCACATTAGACATTTTTACCCTTTCGTGGAGCTTGTCCAAAAAAGCTGTGACAGTCCTCTTTACTTGCACCTCACCATCAGATTCACATTGTCCTGGCCCCACACCAACACATTCAAGTGGCTTGTTTTTAGGGCTGGCTCTCCACCATGCCTCTTTGCCCCGACACTGAGAGGATTAACCTGGAGGAACGGTGAAAATAGACAATGAGATGTGGATTCTGCAAAAGGGGCTCTATCACGGTGATGTGTCAAACCGTTTTTTATTCGAGTGAAGATACATTACATTTAGTATATTTACATTAACCTCAGGCATCAGAGAAAACTCCTCTTTCCTGGTCATATTTATTGTTTTGTTGGCTTGTTCTTGCTTGCTCAGCTCACAGCTATGATGATAGCACCACTGGGCTTTTCTCCCTTTTTTGTCACCCATAACTCTCTCTGAGCCTTTAATTACTTTTGTAGGTAATTGGATGGGCACATTTAATCACCAACAGCATTTATGCAACATGTTATTAAGAATCAGAGCTGTGATCGAGCAGAAAACTGCTTCTGTTATCCGTTGTGGACTCCAAAGAGAACATCATGAGTGAGATTCAACCAATGCTCTTCGGTTGGAGGTACCAATAATCACAGTTTTACTCAGTTTCTATATTATTTTACTCAGTTTTTATATTATTATCCTGGATTTATGTTTCACAGGTGTAGAAGCCTTTTCAGAGACTTTTTATGTTGTCAAGAATATAATTTTATTCAACCACAAAACACTCTTTGGCTTGAAAATGATGTAATTTACGCTAACACTAATTAAAATACATTTTCATGTATTGTGTTAATCAAAATGTTGCAATAACCTGACTTCTCATAAATAATCAATGTAACCAATAACATTAATTTTAACATCTATTTACAGTTAACTGTTTCCTTGTGCATAAGGTTGGCTAACTATGAATCACTATTCAAAGCGGGTCATGTTCTTGTTTCTGTCGGCTCTCTCTACATGATGAAGAATGCTTGAAATTCACGCTACTTCACTCTCATGACCTTTGGACCAGTGATGGCAGTGTTTGACTATTGGATGGCTGACTCAGCACTTTGAATAAAACATGTGATGAGGGGATTGGAGGACCCTCTGAAGGACATTGTGACATGGATGAGCACTTCACATAACCTCTCTCTCTCCTTCTTCTAAATTGCTTCGTATTTCTTTGTTACTCCTTCATCCATCTCTACCCTCCTTATTTGATTTTTCTCACCGAGTACATCAAACTACTTTCATAGAAACTGCTTCCAGGTAGTATGTGCACCATTTGCAACAAGAGATGAACAGAAATGACTGATCTCTGCGCTATTTTTGACTGGAAACTGACCATCTCATTCCTGATCGATTTTATGTGTTTATGTGCCACTGCTGAAGCAAACATCTGGAGTAAATCAGATGCTAAATTAGCCTTGTTGTGAGTTTGTGTGTGTGTGTATTATCAGTGCCATCAAGTGATGTAACAATTATTTCTGTGTTCACAAATTACCGCCATGAGAGAGAGTTTCTCATTACATATTCACCCTAATTTACCCACCGCCATTCAAATGGATAACCAAGGCTGCTGAGGGAGCAAAAGGAGGCTCTTCTTCATTTCTTCCATCTACATTTCTTCAGCCTGTGGGAGCTGTCAAACTGGCAATCTGAGGCTTGTCTGTGTTCACTGAACACTGTAGCAGCTGAAATATCTCATATCTATAATATTGTACATTTGAGTCTTCTGGGTTGGTTTGTTTGTTTCCATAATTCACATTTATGACTTGTTTTATTAGCTTTTTAAGCTTTTTATGTTTTGGAGTATGAATCACTTTGTAATAGCTTAAAAACACTTGACATACAGGGAAATAGTTTGACATTTAGAGAATAACGCTTATTTGCTTTCTTGCAGAGAGTTTTATGAGAAGACTGATCACACTAATGTCTGTACGGTAAATATGAAGCTACAGGCAGCAGCCGGTTAGCTTTGCTTCGAGCAAATACTGGAAACAGGGGAGCCAGCAAGCCTGGCTCTGTCCAGAGGTAACAAATCCACATACCAGCATCTCTAAAGCTCACTTATTAACATGTTGTATCTCGTTTGTTTAATCTGTAAAAAAAAACAATAATTTTCCGTTTTATGGAGGATTATGTGCCGGACTATTTCTTGGCCGGGAGAAGTGACTTCCTGGAGCCTGCTGGTTGCCTGGCAACTGGTCCCAAAATGTTGAACTATTCCTTTAACAGTGACATCAGCGTGATGTGGTGAGAAAGATAAAAAGTCCTAACGGTTTCAGGCTTGAAACTTTGTAGCTGACACGGACCTCTGACCTGCATGTGGAAGGAGGCCAGTTGATCCCCACAGTGGGATCAATAAAGTATTACATTATCATTAAAGTAAGCATCTACGGACCCATTTTCTTCTAATGGCTGCACGCTGTGATGTTCAATAAATGCTTTGGCTCAGAGAGCTGAGGATAGTGCTTTATATTAAGTGGTTGAAATTTCAAGATCTCTGAGATAAATGATGCTGGGTAAATGAGAGCAGCGTTATCATCGGTGAAGAGTGAGGAAGATGGGGCAGATGGTAATGCACCTCACGGCTTGCTGAAGCGCTTTTAAATAGGTTTTCTTGCTGATTATCTTTTTTATTTTTTATCTTACTTGGAGTTGTTGTTC
Organism: Oplegnathus fasciatus; assembly: GCA_003416845.1. Taxonomy (NCBI): domain Eukaryota; kingdom Metazoa; phylum Chordata; class Actinopteri; order Centrarchiformes; family Oplegnathidae; genus Oplegnathus; species Oplegnathus fasciatus. The sequence continues at coordinate 191,274 of NTHP01000449.1, forward strand.
CATTAATGGTGTGGGGATGGACAGTGATGATTCATATCAACAACCAAAGTGACTGTTATGCTGCAATAATACGTAATGTGATTCCTGTGAGAGGCTGATCCCCCTGTGGGGGGTGGCCTCTCTAACCCCTGGACCTCCATATCTCCAACAAAACACAATTAAAAACAACACCTGAATAAACAACAGATTTTATAAAGTGTTTGGCTACCAAAACTCAGAGACAAAGCATAATCTCCCATCTTAACTGTTTAGTTCAGCTGGTAGCCTCCGGTGTTGTACTGAATCATTCATCAGCTTCTAAATTTGTGAGCTACCGTAACCCATGGCAGAGCGGCTGCGGGCTTTGTCTTTTCCATTTGGGTCAGAGTGAAGCCCTCTGTTACATAAGCCCAGCCCTGTCTGCAGCGAATTCCTACACTGGGGGAACAACCCAAGGCATCATGGTGGGAGGAAAAGCAATACAGTTAGATTTATTATTTAGCTCTTTTAGGAGAGTGGGAACTCCACCTTTCTCGGGTCATTCACAGTACTGTTGTAAAAGTCTTAGCATCTATCCATCTATTGGTATAAAGAGAGAGAGGAAAAACAGGTGAAAGAAAGACGTGCAGCAGGATGAATCGAACCCCTTTAGTTGCGTAAGTGCATTAGCAGACTGAAGCCTCGGGATGCACCACAGAAAACACTGAGCTCCACTGTGGTCAGTAAAAGCCCGACTCTGTTCTGACCCCGGTGGAATTTAGAGACGACTTGTACTTAGTGCCCTTTCTGACATTTTCCTTGAAAACAGGTATTACTGAAATAAGTAGCAATGGATCGTGTTATTATTCTGCCTTCCAGCTTTCTCTAAAAGTAATTTGTGGAGTAGTTCTTACAAATTAATATCAACTGCAAGCCCGTATTACTTGTGCCAGCCAATTCCTCAGCTGTGAAAAGCCGTTTGTGTTTGTATCCTGAAACAGAACACAGAGCAAATAAACATCATATTATGATGTGGTCTACACCCCAGAAGTTTGTATACTCTCACTGATGCTGCTACGATACTATAACGTTTGAAGTTAGATGACCGACCTGGCTCCATTTGAGCCTTTTGGTCGTCACTAAAAAGGAGCATGAAGGTGATGAAGGGGTTGTTTTAAGTCTGGTTTCTCATTTCTTTAACAAACTAACTGCATCATACAGTATGGGCCAGAGAAGAGACGCAGGAGGTAATTTAATAAGTTTCCCACTGAGTTATTAAGTTTTGCTTCATCCTCTATCCAGAGGTTTCTATTTTCAGCTGTATTTTTCACCTTAGAAACCTGGCTACTGCTCACACTTCAGTGATATAAGTATTCAAAGCAGTTACTGCACAATAGCTCAGTAGCACTGCATATGTAGTATCTGTGACTTAAGACTTGGAGGTTGCAGACGACATGAGGGAAAATATCATTTGTTTAGCACTGAACATGACTCACTATGTCCAGGCACAGTTTGTACCAGTATACATCATAACAGCAGAGAAGACACAAGCACACACACACACACACACACAAACAACAAAAAACAAACAAAAAAGGCACAGGCATCCACACACACCCACACAAAATTGACGTATTCAACTTTTAATGTGCTATCAGTAAAATCTGGCTCTTTAGTAACATCTACTGGCAGCTGTAGGAAACTACAACATCTGCAAACAACCCGACTTTTTTAAATACATTTCTTTACACAAGTTTACCACCTGTTATGTCATGTTAGCTAATGTCATACAGTAGTGAGCTGACATTTGCTATGCTGCATTAAAGGTGTAGTCTACGATTCTAATCCAATACACTTTTTGTCAAATTCAGCAAATATCTCCTCGCGGTCCGCTAGCTGTCCGTTCTGTGTTCATACACGCTACGATTTATAAAAAGCCTGAATTCATCAGGTCTGTCTGCAAGACAACAAGCAAACAACTTTTAAAATGCTTGTTTTCTGAATGGAGTTCAGATCGATCAGAGATCGTTGCCATGGCAATGTGTGTCCATCTGAAGGAGCACTGAAGGGAGGGGTGTATTTGTTTGGCTGTTGAGTAGCTTACGTGGCTAACATCAGCTACAGCAACACACAGCTGCTGTTTTGTGGTACGAGCGTAACCATAAAAAATACAATATAAATAAGATACAATATAATGATAATAATTTCTATCAGCAACTGCTGTTGTCAAGCATGTTTTCTCTTAACTCCTGAAGCTCCTGCAAGATTTCTAATGATGCAATAACGTCCACATGCGCTTTTATAAGAAATGAAACCAAGTGCAAGCTGAAGTCCTGCCCTCCTGCTGGCTAGCCTCTGTTCCACTAGCTTCGGTATTTCAAGGGGGTTTCTTTTTTCTTTTTCTTTCCATTGGTCTTTCTGAAAAGATGAAACACGTCTCTGGGGTTTTATGTCCTTATTCCAAGATATATGATTATCTAAAAGCTGTCAAAGCCTCATGGGGGCTGTAGTTGTTGAATGTTGAAGATTCACTTGCTGTCTGCTCTGATTCGTCCCAAGGAAAGACCAGACAAATATTTAGAAAATAAGAAATAAGAAAATTTGAATGAACATCAATCAGTGGTGTAAGTAACAAAATGAAAACGAACTGATACAAAGAATCTTATTTTAACCACGGGATATTGCTACACACAGTTTGAAGCTTTCCCTCTCAAAGTAATGATCAATTTGATCAAGTCGACCTGATGAAGTTTGTGTGCTGACACAGAAACCAGATGGTCCAACGACAACAAGAACACCAACTCAGCTCATTAATTATTTGTCATTAACAAATGGTGCAACAGCTGAAGAGGACCAGGATTACTAGTCCTTCCTGTACGGAGTAATGAAAAAAAAATGCAAAAAGCAACAGACAGATGCCATTTTGTTGTGTTGGCTTTGATAAATCTCACTCTGAGGGGCTCAGAAGCTTCGCTAATTGACTGTGGGGAAATTATGCGAGATTATGGATCAAATGCAGCTTCACTGTGGGCACATATGGGCCGAGATGGGAAATAGACATCGGTGGCAGCAGCACGATGTTCAATGTTAGTGAGAGAACAATTCAGCCGTTAAAAAGACCGCTGCTCAGTCTGCTGATGTTTGTGGTTGTATATGTGTGTGTGTGTGCAGGCATGCATACATTCTGGCGTTAAGAGTGTGTATGTGTGTGCTGTACATCCAAAATGCCTTAACATTCAAACATTTCTGATTTTGTGTTTTCAAGCAAGATGAATTCTCATTTCCTAATCCCGCCATGCCTGTTTGTTAACAATGGCAGCAGAAGTAACCGTCCGCCGGCGTACAGCCACCTCGTCCTGCAGTAATTGATTTGTTTGAAGTCACACAGCAGGAGAAGGAGGCCTGCTGATGACGTGTCTTCGGACAAAAGAAGCATTAGCCAGGATTAATCTGGATTAACGAGGAGAGATTCTGATGGACAGGACCAAAAAAACCCACCCCTCCGCCCCACAGGCTCACTGTACTCATCCTACCCAAAGTCTGAACAGATTAAAATGACATTTCACTGGTACTAATTGGCAGGTGGAGACAGCAGCAGTGTGGCTTGTGAAAAGGTCCGTTAGTGCGTGCCTGTATGTGTGGTCCTGTCAATGATCATCCGTCTAAAGACGTGTTTGTGTGTGTTCCTGTGTGTGTGTTTATGTGTATATAAGTGAGAGTGGGAGAGAGAGCCAGGGACTAGTACTCCACCCATCCCTCTGTCCAAGCGTTGAGTCATTCTGGCCAATAAACTCAACTTCTGTTGCAACATTTCAGTCTGATATTTTTTAATAAACTTGATGAAATCTGGTTAAAGTTCATATCTTAAGTAAGAAATTAGTGTCCAACACTGATAATGAAAATAATCTTTAGCTGCAGCTCCACTCAGATCTTTTCTCGTTTTGCTTTTAAGGAATAAATTGCAGTTCATGACTAACTGATTAATTCTGATTAACTGCAGTGATGATTACAAAAGATGCTTAGGGCCAGCATGTGGCTCTGTACCAATATTAATGCTCACACTGACAGTAAGTCATGTGAGCTCTTTTGGGGTTGTTCCAACGGCAACAGGAAGGAGGGAAATAAATCAGGTATAGGAGTAAAAAAAAAAAGGAAAAATAACAAAAACAACATCAACAATAAAGATATGTTTCAAGAAAATGAAATGTGAAATGACAATTTACCTCAACAACTGCAGGAATTGAATTCTTAAAGGAGTTTTCCTTTAAGAATAAAACCTGCATCAGTACAAAGACTGACGCAAACTGATGAGTAAACTCCAGTCTGAGAGTCCTAATCTCACTGTGACATTTATCTCCCACCATTACTGGAATTAACAAAGCACCGCCAGATCTCGGGAGACAGAGAGATCGACAGAGATTTCAAATGAGAAAAAGGGCAGTGTGTGACAGATTGAGAGAGAGGAAGACAGAAGGAGAGAGTAGGGGATAGGCCAGAAAACAAAGGGGGGAAAAAAGGAAGAAAAATCGAGGTGAGAAGCGAGAGAAAGAGAGAGAGGGAGAGAGGGAGAGAGGGAGAGAGGGAGAGCCCCTCGGGTAACTGTTAAACTGACTTAATCAGATCAACTTACTGACCTGGATAAACTCTGCTTGACTGGAACACACAACTACTCACATAACAAACCGCCCCTTGAGATCACAGATAGAGTGTGTGTGTGTGTGTGTGTGTGTCTCGACGTGTTGTGGAAATTAGAGGAAAAAGTAAGAAAACTGCAGCGTAGAAAGAAAAACCATAGAGAAACATAAGTCCACGCTTAGCTTTAGTACGCTAACATGTTGAGGTATGTCAATCTGGACCAAAAGTGGTGAGACCAAGCTGACCGACAGTGCCATCCAAACATTTAAAGTCTTACTTTATTATTTAGAAATCCACAACATTCAAGCATTTACAAGGCCCAGATGAACCCCAAACGGAGATCAGGAGGATAAAAATCAGTCTTGAAAGAAGAAAAGTGCATATCTGAGGTTGCAGACACGCTTTGCTCCGCAGAAGCTTGTTTGTTCACCCCAAACGTCCTCTGAACCCTGAACGTATTTGTAAAATAAACTGGAGTTGCGAGGGAAGCTTTCCTCTGATGCATATCCACTTTAATTTACCCATCGGAGGAGACTGATGTTTCTCTCCAAACTGTCAGTGACTTCAGGGCAAATCATGCAATCGTGCCATCAGCCTAAAAACAGCAAAATGCTAGGATTTCATGAAAAGATGAAGAGGAGAGGAGGGGGGGGGGAAAAAGAAAAAAGAGGAAATGTAAGGAGGAAAAGGGAAAGAAAAGAGTAAGTGAAATTCTGTAAGGAGGGAAGAGGAAGGAGGAGGAAAGGAAGAAGGGAAGAGCTTTTCTTCAGCTGAGCCTCGGTGCCAGTAAACAGAGTTCACTGGGTTCTCTCTCTGCGCCTGCCCTTCCTTTGCAGCTTACATACATGATGATTTGCTTTTATGGATCAATGCACTATTGTGTGTGCATGTGTAGGTGTCAGAGTTTTTTGTGTGTCCGTGAACACATGGGAGCGGGGGAGGGGGGGTGTAACAGAGGAATGTGCCTGTTAGGCATTCCTCACAGTGTGCAGGCCCGTTCGTTGTGCTGCTGCATTGTTGCAGGACTCTCCTTTGTCCCACAGGACAAACAAATATATTTCTAATGACACGACAGCACAGAGTCTCTGGCACGGTGTTACATCACATGGTGTCATCAGACCGCAGCATGATGAAAAATGGCCATTAACCGTTTGTGACATCATCAAGATGAACCAATCATCCATTTGGCCGCTCCAGCAAGAAAGCACTCCTATTGGCCCTTTAAACAATGTCGAGTGAGTTTAAGACAATTATTCACTCAGAGAGGGAACCAGATTTTAATGTTCTTAGCTGCTGCAGATGGAAGTGGGAGGAACAGAAGAGATGAGTAATCAAAAGAAGAAGAAAGTAGAAGTGAACTGGTTGAATCATGCCATTTTTTGCAAGCGCAAAAGACAGAACTCCACACTGCTCTCCACGGGAAACTTCATGTCGTCATTTAATGTAGGAGACAGGATCACCATGGTGTTTTCTTTATGTAGCTCTTATGCATCTTCTTTTTCCCTCCCACCTTCTTCCTGTGTGTAGGCATCGCTCTGTCTCTCTAACTCTCCATTGCACCCCCCACACTCGTGGGCTTGTTAATGTAGAAGTAATGTAGTAAACTCATGGGGACTTCCCTAATAGAATTTGCTGTCAAGAATACCAGAGAAGTGAATTTATAATAAAACTCTTACCAGAGCGCCGAGAACACACACAAATGTTCATGCACGGTCGTGTGTGCATATAGCACATACGCCGTGGAGAACAAAAGAAATAAAAGAAAACCAAACCAAAGAGAAGAAATTAGAAGCGAAGAGAAACTAATCTAATCCCGAAAATGAGGAGTATCATGGGGATGGAGAGAGTGTTTTGCGCAGCAGGCCCACCCGGGCTACAGAGAAATGTAATTGGCACCAAAACGGCAGCAAACAGCAGGGGTTACAGCTGTTGCATATGCCCGCAAGCTAAAAAACACAGGACATAACTAGCATAAAACCACATACTGAGTGCTCTCATAAGTGAACAGAATTTTAAATGGATTGGGATCAGTAGAGAACTGCTCGGGGAGTTTACTGGCTTTGGCTTTGATAGGCTGTAGTGCAACAATACTTGTGTCTCTTATTTCTGAGTGAAGCCGACACACACGACATGATCACTGTCCAAACTCATAACAAGTGCAGGGGTGGAGAGGCAGAATTATGAGTGACTGAACAGCAGGACGGCACATGAAATTATAGAAAATATGTACGTAAGTATAAAACACACAGCAGTTTACAATGTGCAGAGGAAAAAGAGGGAACAAAGAAGGCTTTAGGGGAGGAGGTAGTCATAAACATTATTTGACTTCTGCAGCACTGCAGTGGGACCTCGCCCTTCATCTTTTAATCCAGTTTGTCTTACATCATTACTGCTGTTCATTCTGTAATGCTGTTCATTAAAACCAGAATCTCAACCAGCTGGTTAGCACATCCTTACATGTGATGCCTGGCAGCTAAAAGGAGAGCAAATATTGATTTTTATTTATTTATTTTCCCCATCAGTTTCTCTTGGGTCAAAGAGCAGCAGGATTTCAGCAAACTAGGGAGAAAGTACAAATATCTACAATTGAGAGAAACCTGTTGTTCATGAAACCATTACAGGAATTATTAATTAATTAATAATCTACTCACGAGTCTAATTTGTGTTACAACATGAGTAAAGATAGGGGGCCTGTGTGCGTGTAGGGTGTGTATAAACGTCCTTGAGTAACAGCGATGGACTGAAGGAAGAAGGGTAGAATAAAATAAACCAGATGCATGATGGGAACATCCGTGGCTACCTCTGTGCAAACTAGCTCAGATATCCAAATGGCGTCGTTATGGAAGTGAGCAACTGAGAGAGCGGTCGGGGTTGCATCCGCGACATCTGCCAACGGCTGAAACAAACAGCAGGAAGAACAAACAGAGTTTCCTGCTGGTTCCTACTGAAGGTTATCGCTGCTGGAAGGCTGTGGTGGCTAAAAGGCCGTGCCTGCAGGGAAATGGGGGTTTTTAGCACCAAATTCTTTTTTACGGCGGATAAATCTAAACATTCATCTAATGACACGTGCCGTCACAGACACGAGTAGTGCTGTGTAGAAGCAACATGAGGCAAGCTTTCTGCTGCCTTCAGCTCTCTCTATCAACACTAATTTTTAATGTCATTAATAGTCTGGCCTGCACAGGGTGTCTTAGGCTGAACAGCTGATACAACACAGTAACAAACAAGTGGAACCCATCTCTTTGGTTATTAATGTCCCAGTCAAAGAAAGGTATGTACCGAGCGCGACGCCTTACAGGCCGATCACACGGTACAAGTGTTGCCATTGATCTGTGTTTATGTTTACATTGTCAGACAACTACGTACACAGCGTAAAATATCAATTTGATCAGCGGCCGTCATTTGACAACGGAAACAGAACAGAAAAGAGGTTCAGCTGTTCTGTGTTTTGGCTTTCAGTGTGAACAGAAAACCTGAGTGTGATGTACACAGGAAACACACCATGTGCTCGTCTTATTATTTAAAAACCGCCACTACAGCTGAAAAACAGTTGTCCTGTCATAGCTGCATGTCACTGAAACTGTGCTAAAGGCTTACACGCGACGCCAGCACAGCCTTTTGTTGCATTAAATTTATTTAACTTTTATATTCAGGTTTCGCCTGCTAAGAAAACCCTGCTGGCACTACATTACAGTAGAGAAGCACTCAGGGTGAAGCAGCGAAAACGACAGAAACAGTGATATTGCTACAAATACCAGCTTGCTTTTCTGAAGTCATGTTGTTCCGTACATTTGCACCGACTCTACGTTGAAGCTTCACAGCTTATAAATATTACAAAGAAATAAGAGAAAATAGAAAGAGAGAGACACACAAGGAAATACCACTACGAGGATGTGCATAGAGCATACTGTACGTTAAAGATTATCTTCACTTCAACTTCTAACTTCTTTCACATTCATATCAAGTTTTTTTGTTTTCTTTTTTTTCCACAGTGGAGGGCCATAACGTTCCTGTAAATAAGGTGAAATAACAGGATTAAACAAGTGACAACATTCATGGGGAAACAAAGAATACTGCACCAAACCACCACAGAGCCCTCAAGTCCAGAAAGTCTCAGGCACGCTGTGACAAATGGAAGTGAACTGCATTTACTCCCCCCCCCTCCTCGATGCCGTGCTATCCTGTTCCCTGTTTGCATCTCTTCTTTCCTTTCCTCCTGTCATTTTACTCCGCAATCTGTCAGCTCGATCAGCCGAGCAACAAGATGAAGGGAAGGGGAAAAGGAGGAGGGGAGGAAAGAGTAATGAGGTCAGTAGCACTTATCTGCAGAGGCTGAATGAGGGATGAAGAGGATGCTCTGGGCTTTTGCTCCCTCACACTTTCTTTCTGCCACTCTCACACTCCCTTTTTTAAATTCTCTCCCCCTCCAGCATGGCTTCTGTCACCTCATGTTACATGTTCTGTAACACTTTAGAAAGCCTTTTCATCCCCTCTTTCATCTATATTTGAATTTCTATCACCCAGTCTGACTCTTAAGTCTCTCAGTCTTTTTACTTTCCTCTTTTGTTGTCATTATTTTTGGGATGTTCGTACCACTCTGTCCAATGGTTGTCTAACACCTCATAGACCTCCCTTACCTCCCTTCTCTCTCCATCCCCCCCATGCCGCCTCCTCCTCTTAATTTTACATGTCCTTTGCCGTCTTGTTCACCTTCATCCACATCTCTCACTCAGTTGCTTACTGTACTTCTTGCTCTCTTTTCCTGCCTTTGCTGTCCTCTTGCTACTCTTCCTCTTCTGTCTTTGTTTCCAGGTCTGTCCTTTATCCCTCTTCAGTCCTTCTCGGCTCACTTGTCAGTCTTAAGTCTACTCTTCCTTCAGCCATCCTATCTTCCAATGCTGTGGGATATTGATTTTCAATTGACTCAATGTAAAATGTAAATTAAAGCTGTAATTGACTTGTAGGAGTTCTCGAAAAATCTAGAAAAAAAATGCAGTTTCTTTTAATCAACTTCCTGAATCGAGTAAATTTCAGGTAAAGTGAAAACTCCCACTGCTGAATTAACCACTGTACTGTCTTCCCTCTCCACCGCTTTGTCAGTTATCCTCTCTCTCCCTTTATCAGCCAGCCATCCATCCATCCAGCTGTCAAGCGGATTTTACGCAAACTTTTAAAATGTCAGAGAAAAATGAAATGTGAATTAGATGTGTTTCCACCAGCTGGATTGAAGCAAATAAATCAAGCTCTCCTAAATGTCAAAAAGCCCATTCATGTGAAAAATGGCGGGAATCTCTGCAGAACTCATCGGGCAAATTGTTGTGCTTCTTTAGAGTCAAATAATGTTGGTATATTTCATGCTTTCACCGCGAAGGAGAAAGCAAATATAGTCTAATACACCAAACAGTACAACCATGTCAGAGACCTGCTGAGTAACGACACTGGACGACTTGTTGCCCACATTAAATCTCAGGCTTTTGAGAAATGGGAAGGTCTGTCTGGGTCAAGGTGCATTTCAGATAAAAGTACAGTAAAAAAAATTCAAACAGCAAAATGAAAGAAAAGTACTGAAGAGACAATGTGGACAGAATTTCACACAACTAGAATTTAAAAATCCATGTAGGGAATTTCTGAATAGAAAAGAGTTGATTCTTGAAAATGATTGATGTAGACCAGAGTTATTCCCTCGCTGTTAAATTTCTAAACCTTTCTAAACCAAATCAGACACGTATACTTTCATTTCAAGATTCTTATTTTGAGCAGTTTATTGATGGACTGAAAAGTGTGAGGAGGTCACTCCTAATTATATTTATTTGGTCGTCATTTGTCAAGCTTCCGATGGGATATATCTGTATATATCAATATCTCGTATTGCTGGTCAATGTGATAAAAAAATATTACTGTAGCGCACCGTACCTGTTTGTCAGTTTAGGGGGAAAATAATAACACGGGTAAACTGGTATATTTAAAAACGAAAATCTTCCTGATGCTTTGGTGGGTTTCTGAACTGCACAGGAGATCAACACAGTTACTCCCTACATCATGCCATCCGTCCTGTTCTACTTCTCTTCTTACCCTCGTCTCTCACACAGCAACAGTAACACACACACACACACACACACAGCAGTGGCAGATGTGAGGTGACAAGCTGAGGACCTTGGTAACACTTCCAAGGACAGAGTTTGTTTGTNGTGTGTGTGTGTGTGTGTGTGTGTGTGTGTGTGTGTGTGTGTGAACAGAAGAACTCAGACAGTGTCACATGCTGGCACAATTCCTCTAATGCCTCATGGCACGTGGACACGCACACACACCCATTTCTGCCCCTCCCCCTCCCCCAAGCACTGACCCACACACTGTCCGATAGTAATGTGGGGCAGGCAGATCAGCCAGATGTTTGTTGGTACATCTTGGTGTGTTAGCGCATCTGTGTGTGAACTTAAGAGCAGGTGCATCGACTGTATACGCACCCAAGCATAAGTAAATATGTGTCTATCCTTCTGTGAAAGTCAGAGCGACTGCCTGATGTCCTGTCCAGGCTGCGATGCCTGAAAATCTTCTGCAACAAGAGCTTGTTTCATGTGTGTATACCTACATTTTGTCTGTATGTGTGTATTACCAGGGTCTTCCCTCTTTACTGACAATGTAATATGTATTACAGTTGATGTATGTCAAAGGAACATTCTCACACACAAAAAGTTAAAAACATGTGTCTGTGTCACAGTGTTTCCCTGGTTTCTTTGCTCTAACCAGGCTGTTTGTTCTGCAGCACAGCCCTCTGTGTAGCAGCGTTAGAGTGTACCAGTGTCCAGATGGCCAAGCTTGCTGTTCCTGCCCTGAAAGTGGAGCAGTGGGCTAAGCTTCCATTATACGGGCTTAAAAACACACTAATCACCCAACAGCACTCTGCACTACTGCTGCTTTAGAGGGCGCAACCAGGATCTGTGTGTGTGTGTGCGCCTAATCTTAGTACTACCCTCCGTCTCTAGGGAGACAATCATTGACTATTATCATGACTAGGAGAGTAGTGTGCATGTCCCATTACTATTATATCTATTCATTAATAATTAAGTATTTAAGGAGCATATCATTCACACATGTTGTACACGCGTCATCGTGTTTTATCTTTATTTATATATTTTATCTTCTGAATCTAAATGTTTCTAACATACCAAGCCAAGTTTTTCTTTTCGTAACACCTTTTGGTCAAAAATATATTTGTTTCCTGTCAAGACTACTTTGCTCAGTCTACTGTCGAGAAACAGGAAGCTGCTGTGATTTCAAATGCAGCTCTTTAGCGAAGGAAGACTCATTTCTATTGACTTCAGTCCAATACTTTAGTTTTAAAGTTATTAACTAACTGTCTGAGGCCATCTACTCTTGGCAGCGTGTCTGCAATAGCACACATCAATTAACACATTAATGAGCGTAGCTGCAGGTCAGAGTGGAGAAACGCTGCCACGGGGAAACACCCGCTCTGCACTGCGGGCACTGTTGGCAGAGTGAGGAGCTGCTGGCACTGTCAACCCTCATCTGCCATCCAATTCAATGTGTGTGTGTGTGTGTGTTTGTTTGTTTGTAGGGCATCCCCAGGTGCCAAGGCCAGCCTGACATCTTGGCCTGGCGCGATGAACTGGCTTCACCGTGCCAGTGAGCCAGTAGATCCCCCAGCTCCGAGCCCAGATGGGTTGGTATCACGCTCTACATTATGTTACAAAATAGTAAGTAACTAAGTAACTATATTATTTTATTTAACATTTTTTTAACACCAAATTAAGGAATTGGTCTAAACTAAAATTAATTGTGCTGTTGGTTAGAAAATTAGACAAAATATTCGATATTAGCATCTACATTAAAGAACTATACCAGTACCAGTCAATTCAATATACTTTATTTTGCTCACCATTTCCAAAAGCAACCCCTGTAGGTGAGAAAGGCGGCTTTGAAAAGTTAGAATAAAATGTTTTAGGGACAGAATTTAAAGACAAGAGAAATGGCTTCAACTCTCCGCGCTGCACAGTGAATAGTGATTTATTTCAGTATGAACAGATGAAAAACATAAATAAATCTAAAGAATTCAAAATCAGCCACCATGCATCTGTTCACTTCCTCTGTTTCACTCCGCTAATTCTCGCTCTCATTTCTGTCGTCTCTGTCCTGATTCAGCAGGTTTAGACCTCCCAGAGTGCACCGAGGTCTGCCGATACACACAACTACCGATACATCACCAATTAACACCAGTCACACACTCGCAGAGAAAACAAAAAAAAAGCTGCCATGACACATTACCAAAGACAGATCACTGCACATGCCACGGTTCACACTGTGCACCACCTGTCTTTGTCTCCAGCTGTCTCGTGGGCTTCTACTGTACTCAGCTCTTTGTGTGTGTGTTCATCTGTTTAACTTTACTGAACTCTCATACCTGAACCCATAAACTTCTCTCCCTCTCACGTTAAAGATGCTCAGATGCTTTATACAAACTCCGGATTAATCCACGATGAGAAAGGTTGTAGAGATTAACCCACAAAAAACGATCACCTGTCTATGGAGCGTTTTCTGGAGCGACTCGACTCTTTCAGCTCACTGTTTTGGTTTTCCTGTCTGCAACTTTACTGCTTTGGGTCACAGAATCGCCCATCAACTGGTGAAGGTGATAATATGTCAGTGCGGTGTTTTCAGCTTGTTGTGCTGCCCCTTAATGGCCAAAAATAAAATTAATAAATTAATTATTGCTGGTTTTAAAAAATAAAAGGACAGAAATTCACATCAAACTGTACGCAGGAATTTGTTCCTTTAATGCTGCTTCAAATTTTGCCAAACATAATTCACAAATGGACTTCAAAGTTTGCACATTAGTGGCTTTGAACTACAGCAGGAAGTGACAGTTTGTATTTCACATGAATTCATTTCCTGTGGTCGAAAAGGTTAAATTCTCAACAACAACAACTCCAAAACCTCTCTCTCAGATTATTCCTCTTCTACTCCGTCTAAATTTCTCGTCTCAGTTAGAGATGCTCCTTTCTGTTGCAGCCCCACTTAATGATTTAGCTGATAAGATGGGCGTATTTTTACTTTAAATAAATGTTTTAGAACTAGTTTTCCTGTCTTGTCTTACAGTGAAAATAACACAGTGAATCAATTTTTAAAGTTAACACTGTATTCAAATAAGTGCTCCTCCTCTGTGTGTATGTGTGCCTTCATCTTTGTCTAACATCAGTAGCGCTGTGTGTGTCTGACTGTTCTACTTTCCTGTGCCGTCCTTGTTAATTTGCTCATGTGCAGCCCAGTCGGAAGCGAAACCCTTCATCTACACATGGCAGATTGTTGCATATTACAGGTTTAATAGTCTGCTGTCTTACCCAAGCTGTGTCATCCTAGAAAACAGTCAGCTCAGCTCAATGATGTCACCTTTCATTTGTCCTCCTTCCCACAAGGCACCACAGCTGCGTTATGCTTCTTAGGGGAATGGATGGGTGTCGGGTTACGCATATCATTGATCGTGAGCTGCTGGCTTAGCGGTCACAGTTGAGTCAGCTAACAGTTTGGATCAGTGTCTCATCATTCATCCGGGAACACGGTTCTTCAAAATAGAGGCCAAGGCTTTAAAACTGAGAGCTTGGACATAAATGATTCACTGTCCTTTTTTATGTTCGTGTGTTATATTGTCCTTTGATGAGCACAGGAGCCACTTTCACCTGGCCTCAGAGACACTACGCTTATGATGTGCCTGCTGTTGGAGAGATGTCCATCTAACCTAACTCTAAAATCAATATATAGAGAGGTGTTTTGAGTCTTTTAAACCATATGTCGTCTTTGGCCTGATGGCACCACACCAAAGTCCCTACACTTAAATCATCTTTGTTTCTATCGTTATTTGGGCTTCTGCTTTATGTTAACCAGGAGCGACCTGACAATGCAATTGCAATTTCCCAAAAGCACAGTAGCGTCTCCAACCACAGCAAATGTTGTACAGCATTGTTTCACTATAATCCAATTCAAAGAGGATATCATAAGAATGTATTAATAATTTAGGATTTCAGCTTTGTCCTCCAGTTTATTCACAAATCCCTTTAACTACTAAAGCATATATGGAACAGCAACCAAACAATTAGAGGTCACTTGGTCGACCTTTACTGAACAAAAACCTATTTTTCCACTGTGTTGTACACACGAGAAACTATTATAAAAAGAAAGAAAACGGACTACAACATCTCAATCTGTAGCGCTCAAATCAAACGTTTGGGCGCCACCAGAAAGACTTNTGGATCTGACTGACTGCAGCTCTTTTCTCTTTAGTGTGCAGTGAGTTCATCCCATAAAGACTATGGTCAGACGTAACAGCCTGCCCATTTAGTTTTACAGTAAAAGGAGGGTTAGGGAGGGTAATGGGGGGCCTGTAGCATAAAATATTACCACTTCGCTTACAGTGTTTTATGGTCAAATCTAACTTGCAACATAATCGTAGTGCTTTTGTTGCTGTCCTTCTTTTCAAGAAAGTAAAAAGTGTATTTTGTTGCTGTCAAATGAAAATATTGCAACTCCACTGATTTTGTTGCACAATTTGCAGTGTTAACTTTTAGTCCGACGAAGGTACGTGGATCTGAAAAATGACGTCAAGATTTGTGTACCAGCGGTTCCTAGAAGACTCTCAGAGAAGCCAGAAAACCCGACCAATCCTTAGTTCCAATAAAGTTGGACATGAATTAATGGAAAGCTTACAATGCTGTTTGTCTGAATCTAGCTCGTGATCTATACAGTATGCCCTCCAAACGTTGGCCCTCCAGTCCCGTTCTCGTCTGTCTGCATTTATTTAACTAATATTTGCCAAAAGACAAACAAAAAAAAACTAGAAACTGTAATCCCACTGATGATGTTTATCTCTTAAGAAGTCACAGAGATGATCTGCTCTAAACTGCTGTCACTCACACACAATTACAGACAAACACACACATAAGTACAAGTACTTCAATGCTACATATCAGGGTTGGGCGATATAAAGATATACAACATGGGACTATACAAATCTGTGTACCGTCAGATTTTTCCACACTGTTCATACCACTTTATCACTTAGAAATCTCAGGGTGGATTGGGGCTTTGTGGAGCAAATCAACGAGCAGGACGGCTTTATGACAACATTGTATTTTTATAAAATCTTTCTTGACGTAACTTGATTTGTCAGATATCTAATTCACTGGAAGAGACAACAACAGACATCTCCGTCTGGTGTTTTTCATCCATCAACAGTTTGACCTAAACTTTGCCAGTGAAAAAACCAAACATGTAGAGACGCTTTAACAAGCACACACTTTGCACCACGTTTTTGTATGCAAAAACACATCAACATTATGATAAACACACACATGTGTTACGTAGTGTCTTTCTCTCTCTCTCTCACACACACACACACACACACACACACAAGAGAGCAGAGCCAGGACAAATGCAGCATGCAGCCCTGAAGCGAGGCAGCAGACACAGAGCGAGTCGCCTGTCCACTGAATGAACACAAATAGGTTGTACACACTTTACGCTGTCACGCAAGCCTAGAAAACCTCACAGTGGTTACTGTTCACGTGTGTCTGTCTGTAACATAGAGCGCTGTGAGTGTGTGTGTGTGTGTGTCAGAGACAGAGAGAAGGACATCTGTGTATAAAGTCATTGGCTGTGTGTGAATGTGCGTAATATCACATCAGCATGAATGAGGTGTCTTCATTCATCCACACGAGACGAGTTCACATCGTTAGGCGCTCTCATGTCAAGTCCCAAACACAGAACAGGTCACAACTTCATGTAAAAACTGCTTCAAGGTTTACACACAATTATAACAGGAAACTGCGATGAGACGATCTCATCCCGAGTTTCCGTCTGTCCTCCTTCCCTCAGTGTGTCGTGTTTGTGTCTGTGTTATCGTTCTCCACATTGAGGCAGACACGGGACAAGCAGAGTGTTTGTCGACAAACAGTCCTGGTGAGAATCTGCTTTCAAGTACTTAATGAGACAATCAGCACGGAGGCCGATTAACATGAAAACAGAGGCTGACTCTCTGCGGTGGGCTCTTTAACGTGACTGTACTGGCTCTCCAAAGCTAAGTGAAACTTCTGTGTGCCGTCTGTGTGAACAAAGCAAACACCTATCTGTCCAGTTCAGATTTTAACAGGTTAAACTGCTGATATGAACGTGCACTGTGACGGAGTCCCTGATGCCCCCAATAAACCACAACACCTTCATCCACAAAATGAGTGGAAGAGAAACAGTGTGTAAAAGTTGATGATCCGTCGGTTGATAAAATTCTGCAATTCTTAGTTAAAATCGTCTAAAAATCCCATTAAATCTACTCAGAGTTTCATGGTGTTCAGACATCGAACTGTATTAACTTGCTGAAAACGTGATACAAAGGTTCCACACAATAATTTGGAGGATGGATGGAACATAATACCAACAATGTTGCAGATTTGGCAGAGATTTGCTTCACTTGACACACCTGAATCTCGATCTGAGCTGTTGGTGGTCGAGTTGCATTGTGGGTAATGTAGGCAGAAGGAAGAAGAACACGTGGAATAAAAAAAGATGGTATCTCTGGTTCTGCAGCGTCGATTTTGATCCTTTTTTGAGTCTGACGACGTTAAAGGAGTGCGATGCCAAATCTGTGAAGTGCTCTTAAGAATCTAGCAGCTTACCACTTTTTTGTAATCCTATTACACCCAATATATGACAGTGTGCTGTAAAANAAAAAAAAAAGAAAAGAAAGAAAGATTAGGTTACCTTGCGGGAGGGTTTTAAAATGTTAAGGAGTGGATCAACCTCACAGTGGGAAAGAAATGATGCGTGTGTTAATCTCTAGAAAGGCGGCTGACAGTGATAAGACACATAAACACAACTAAGAGGACTTAAACACACCCACACCATATAAACTGCATATAAAAACACTTACAGAAGTACTCATGGACAGATATGAAGTGTATGCATACACTCACAGCTCTCAGTAAGGCACAGACACACAAATACTCGACAGCCATTACTGCCAGATAGTCCGGGCCTAATCAGGTCAATGGAAATGTCCATCAGTCCATCAACTGGAATTACACAGGGAGAGGGAGGGAGGGATGGTGGGAGTTGGGTGAGAAGGAAAGCGTGACGAGGTCAGAGAGAGAGAGAGAGAGAGAGAGAGAGAAAGTGACAGAGGGTCAGAGGAGGGTAAGAGAGGGGGAATTAAGATGGAAAGAGTGAGAGTGAAGTAACGCATGATGTGAAGAATGAAGAACATGGTGATAAAAAATTGAAATGGGAGGTCTATAATTTATGTTAATTGATGTTAATTCTGACCCTGTCTTACAGGCTGCTCTCCTACGCACTCATTCACGCTCTCCTTAACATGCGCAGCACTGCAATAACTCCAACTGTTGCCACCTGGGAGTGATACATGCATCAACTTTGGCGGATATAAAGAGCACTGACGCTGTTAATCACTTGGACTGTGAGTACATTATTTTGTAAATCCTTCTTTGTTTGGAAAAAGGAAGAAAATACTCTGCTTTTGGCACAACACGCTTGGCTCACGGTGCCTGTTTCTGCATGTATAACTCCAGTCAATCATGTAGAACTGTTTCTCCTGCTCAAATACAAAGTACAGATGTGTGTGTTGCTGAAACAGGGAAAGCAGGAGGTCAAAGGACACAATGCAATCATTCAATTCAAACAATTAGCTGAGTGATTTAAGGTGGGAGAGGAGCTACTATTGATCGTAAAGACAGAAGCCTTCAGAAACTGATGATGTTTCACATAGACAGAGTTCATTTAACAGGCTTTTTTCCCTTTTTTTGGGATATAGAGCTCAATGCACCAAAACACGCACAACAAGTACAACTCATTATTATTGGAGGGAACATGCACAGTGAAAAAACACAGAAGCAGAACCTTCAACATAATGTGTGATAAGGTGTGATCAGAGCCATAAACAAACTTTTAGGTATCTACCTTATATTTCCATCTAAATCAGTGCATACTGACAAAGTGCAGATCCAACTTACGACAAACCTGTGACTCCTGACTGTTCTTTCTCTCCACTGGACCTGCTGACACTAAAAATGTCAGCAGTCCATTTTTCACCTGTTTCTGAGAGTCTAAGCAGAACGGCTACATCAGATAAAGCTTTTCACATTAGCCTTGATGGTATTGTAAACCCGTCTGACCCACAGACTGTGAGACCTGTAGGCTCCAGAGCAGCACATTGACCTCTGGCTTGTTCTTGGTCCCTCCTCACCCTCAACCACTCAGTGAGGACCATTACCAGCCCATTATAGTAATTCAATGGGATGCTGTCTGCATGGTAGCCTGCATGGTAGCCTGCAGGGCGCACACACACACACACACCCCATACACACTCCACACATGCATATTCAGACATGCATGTACAGAATAAAGTATGTAATTCATATGTGTACAAGGACAAAAGCCTACATACAACAACATGTGTACAGTAATTATAAATATCACACACAAACTGCACAATCTCAGTCCAGACAAAATCTATAAATGTGGTCAAATCCTTTTCCACATACGCTCATCAAACACACTGTCAGCAGGTTCATGAGTCAACAAACCTTAATAAATCCACCAAACACAGTGGCATAACCGCACACAAGAAAAAGAAGACAGTGAGAAGGGGAACATCTGATGAAATGAAGTGGCAACACCATAAAGTACTTTCCTCCCAAATTCAGACCCATCTGCTGTCATTATAACTCCAGCTCATTATAAATATTTACAACAAAATTAGCCAATTTGAAGCGTTTGCTTAAAAAACAGTAACATGTTGAAGTTGAAATCACTCATGTTTATGAAGTGGTGGCTTATAAATGCCATGTATTAATCTACTGTTGAAATATATTTTTAGCATGTAGGGATTAAAGTCTTCTCACCCACCTCTCACCCATATGTGAGCTGGGATAGGCTCCAGCCCTCCACGGCTCTGCAAAGGATGAGTGGGTATATAATGTATGATATAATGTAATAGTATAATAGTGTATAATGGAAGGACAAGTTTTCCATTTAAGTGAATACAAAAGTCCCAGCACTGTTTAAATGGTCACAACTAAGAGATAAATTAACATTAAAAGCTACAGTACTTTTATTAGTTAATGGTTTACATTAGCCTATGAAATAGCCTGAAAGACACTTTTGGGACTCAAAAAAAGAAAATCTGTTTTAAAATGTGAGGAGAAGCTTGAAAACCACAAAACCAAAGCCAATCTTTATCTTTTGTTCTGTGCCATGAAAACACTGAAATATGCTGTTGTTTCTTTTGATTTCATCAGCGATGTCTCCATGGTCCAATTTTGTCTTTGTTACTGCTGAACAAACACACACACACACAAACACACACGTGCTTAAACACACATGCAAATGCTCAATCACTCACACACACACTTGCTTGTCCCGTGCATGTACACACACAGATACACAAGACTCAGCCTAACAAAACCCACGGTCAAGCATGCATTTGACACCGCCATCCAATTTATGTGACTGAATGAGCAGGCAGTGGGGTGAATAAGCTTTAATGGGTTAAAGGGGGACGTGTAAAGAGCTCAGAGCCTGGGAGGTTTACAGCGCTACACAGACAGACAGCTTATAGCGTGTCCTCATGCTCTCACAGGAGGGGAAGCTCTTTATAATAAGTCTCATTCAGAAATCTCATTCAAAAAAAAGAAAAGAAAGAGAAAGCAAAGAAAAGGCAGCTCTATCTGAATCATCTTTTGGGCTGAGCTACAGTATACAGCCTGTAGAGGTTGACAAAATGAAATGTTCTTATAAACTGTATTTTGGAGTCAAATAAGTTTTATAAAATTGTTGTTGGAATAAATGCAGGTACAAATACTATGAATCAGTGTTTCCTGCGGGTCTGGATTAGGACCACTTTGTGGTGAGTAACCGCATGATAACAGAAATGTTTGAATCTGTATATTACTATCATATTATAATACTATCATGAGGTTTAAAAAATATAATTTTCCTTCTAAATATAATATGCAGAGGTCTGAAACTGGTTTGTGGGCCTCTGTCTGATCGGCCACACTTGCTTCACGACTTACATCTGTAAAGCCACAGAATTTTAGGGGCCAAACCGCCAGCCACGGATGGTAAAATTAGGCCTGACTTGCATGATTTCATAATAATAATAATAATAATAATAATAACATTTATATAGCGATTTTATTTCAGACTGGTTTGTATGGAAAGTGGTCACAAGAAAAGTTTTCAAAAGGCTATTTAAAAGCCGATATATTTGGCAGCTTCTCTTTCTTCTAAAAAAAAAAAAGAGTGGGCAACTATTTCACTTCCGTATCGGACCTTGTTGATAGAGCACCTTATAGAGAACAACAAGCTGGCACGGTAAAAGAAAGATCCTTAGGGATAAGAAACTTTATGGTAGAATAACACTAAAAAAAAGAGCTGCATTCAAATCACTTCAAATCATCAATCAATCAAATCATTTCTCCTCTGTGACAAAGACGTTAATAAAAGTTGATCTATGATAAAACAAATTAGAGTGAACCATCTCGTATGAGTGATTGAAAGAAAAACGGTTTTATTCTAGGAATTGATGATAATTGAAAGTGACATGAAACTCAACCTCAATCTGATAACGACTGAATAAAATGTACAGACGAGAAAGCTGAGCTTGATGGATGGAACGGAGGAACGATGTCACATCTATAAATAGCATTTCTATATGAAATATTCATTAGACTAAGTGAGAGATAGATGGATGGGAGGAGGGGGAACACAGGAAAAAAATACAGATTTGGATGAGAGATGTGATCGGAGATTTACAGGCAGAGAAATATACAGAAAGGAGGTAAGAACTCACAGAGATAGTTTTGGAAGAAATGGGAGAGAGAGAGTGAAAAAGAGGCTATGAAATGACAGATAATTGGGCCATGGCGTCTGCCCCCCAGCCTGCAGTGTCACCCACCATTTGTCTCCTCTCCCATGCAGAGAGAGGGAGCGAGGCTCAGGGCAAAACACAGTCAAAAAAATGACAAAAAACACACAGAAAATCTTCCCTCTGCAATACAGGAATAAATACAAACATGGAATAAATGAGGAGGCGTTAAACTTTCTTCACCCTGGTGCCTGAATAAGTAATTGTTTTTCTCACCTTGGGGTCCAGGCTCATTAAAACGTAGCCCTGGCTTTGTATGTGCGGACACTGTCAAGCATGAGTCACTGCAGAGAAAGCCAAGGAACACATGGTGGGCAGTGAGCCAAACTGTAACGTACAGTAGGTGGTGGGTCATGGATCATCGGTCCAAAAGGAATATTTCATGAATTAAATAGAAAACTATTAACGTAACATTTGTCTTGAAATTTAGAACTTGTGTTTTCATTCCTTCTAAGCTTGAGGTGGTGATTTATTACTTGTTTTTTTTCTGTTATCTGTCTTTCGTGGACCAACATGGACTCTACACAAGAGGTCAGCCCAATGAAATGTGAATGAAAACTTAATCAGGTATTTTATAACTGAACAAATAACCAGACATGTTGGAAAAAACAATTACAAGACTAAGCTTGCAACTTTCATTTGGGTTCAATTAAAATAACACACGTAGGTTATATTGAAATATGTTTTTTGGGGTTTTTTTTTTTT
>NTHP01000449.1:218760-250432 GCA_003416845.1 Oplegnathus fasciatus
TTTTTTTACAGTAACCCACCTCCCCTCCCTGGCTTAAGAGTAATACTTATTGTTCATGTTTACAAGATGCATCACTCTCCCGCTGGCACCCACTTACACTGAGCATGGCAATGTTTAGACCCCAGGACAGCACCCATCAGATCACATTACTAGACCAGCACAATTTTCACCTCCACAGAAGCTTGTATCTTCGCAAATCAAACCACCTGCCTTTCCCTGCAGCAGTCGATTTAATCCAGCTATTGCCATTTCGTCCCTTAAAGAAGAAATATGCCCTTTGATGGTCTTACACTGTTAGTTAACCATCAAACTGCTGTTTCTTTTTTGTTCATTTTTTCCACTGATGCTACTGTGTTTTTTTGAGTACAATTTACTGGATGCATAATTCACATTAAAATCCATTTTGTTTGCGTGTGGTCTGGGCATGTTTGCATATATGCGCTCTAAATGCAGCTCTTTCTGCACTGCCCATGGTGAAACTTGCCTACACAGAGAATAATACATGAACCAGCTCAGTCAGGCATGTTTAACCTGAGCATTCACATCAGTGACTGACTACAGCCTGTAAATGTGCCTCGCTGATCTCAAAGGCTTTCTCGAACTCTACTTGGGCCTTTATTCCATTTTTTACAATTATCACAAATAAGGTAATTTTTTGATGGGAAATTTCCCCTCAGCAACCCAGTTTGTCAATTAATGATCTGATTATATGTAGAATTATGAAAGAGTAATGAATGACTCAGTATCCCAGGAGTGCACTCAGTACGCCTTTTATGAAAGCGTTACCCACTGTTAGCAATTATTTGGTAAGAACCACAAGCTAGTAATGTTTATTCAAATGAATTGTCTCAGTATTGTTGTTTCCTGAGTTTCTTTGAGTGTTACGTGTACGCACACATACACACTTATAATAATAAACATACTTCACAGCTGAGTATGAGCGCTGTGTGTGTGTGTCTGCTGGGGACTGTGGTGATGACTTCACCCTCTGTTCCTCAGCTGGAAACACAACAACATCACATTACCAGCTCAGCGTCTCTCTCTCTCAGTCTGTTTATTTCACTGCATCTCCATTCTGTCTCCCTCTATCTTTCTTGAGTCTGCTGTTTCTCTGCCTCTTCATAACTGATGGTCAGTCTGTACGAATATGATGGGTATGGTCAGTTACTCAACTTTTGTGCAATTGAAAAGCACTCACTGGTTCTGTGGGAAGCCATTAACCTGAGTTGATTCTAACGCAACAAAAAGGTTGCCGAAACCATTTTACAGTCATTATTTTTATTATTATGACATCCTTTTATTTGCGTCATATTTGTTGTTGTTGACCTTTGACTCTTTCCAATCACATAACCAGCACCAGCACCAGTTACAGTGACCTAAATCCTTTCATCATGGGCTAGTTTTATGCATGCATTAACAATATATTCTGCAGTAACATACTATAACTGTGAGCAGTTTCCGCTGCAGAAGACTGACCTGGTTAGATTCCAGTGTCTGGGGAAACATGCTGGATCTCTTCCCAATTAGATGCTTCTCTCCTCTGAGAATAGCTTTTATTTTACAGAACCTGTATGATTAAAGCTATAAATCTGGGTCAGTAAACACTCTCACAGGAATGATGGGTAGCTAAATGCCTCATTCTGATTGTTTTACACCGTCAAAGCTCAAATCCAGACAGCTTATAGCGACTGAGCAGGTAGGGGTTCTGTTTCCTGGTCAAGGATGCTTCAACCGAGCAAATGGCTGTACAGAGACACAAACCGGCGGACTGTAACGCAGATTAGAGTTTTAGTTATAAAAACAGTTCCTGGCAGCAATAATCCTGTTCAGTAAGATAAACCTTAATGGATCCAGGCAAAGAAGCACAGCTTTCCTGGCTACGTTAAAAAAAACAAATGAAGAGGCTGGATGTAGGAGGAGACTCATGTCACTGATGTACTCTGCATTCTGATCATAAACATTTGTCAATACATAAAGTTCATCCTTTCAAGCCATCTGTCCATCAATCAAACATCCATACAGACATCTAAATGACCAATCCAATCAGTCTGTCCACTCATCCCTATGTTTGACAGGACGGATTTGAACGTACTTTGTAATAACTACATTTAAAACATACAAAGCTATACATCTACATGTAAAGAATGCTCATCAAACATAAAGTATAAATATTTCCAAAATATATTTAGAATGAAAGCCATCTAAACGTAAAGTCACATTTCTTTGTGTGTTTTGAAACAGATATTTGCTCACATTCTCAAGTGACGGGACAGAGGATTTCTCTCTCTGGGTTTTGCTCCCACAGTCCAAAAACGTGCAGATTAGATGAAATGGAAATGTAAGTGTGAATATGTTGTGTGTTAGCCCCGTGATGGCCCGGTGGCCTGGCCAGGATGTACCCTACAGTACCTCTTGACCAATGCTGTGATGGCTTTAGCCCCCCATGAGACCCACACGGGATAGGTGGTTTAGAAAATGGATGGATCGGTCAAGTTGAATAGGAAAGTGTACAGCTGAACAGAGAGGCTCCCTGCCTTAGAGCTGCTTGATACAGTTTAATGGTTGTAATTTCATTTTAATGGCTACATTACAGCGCAGAGCCGAAACAATCATGTCTGAACTGTATCTGTGAGACTTGCTGAAGCTTTACACGGGGCGAGGGAGAGAAAGAGAGGGAGAAGGATTGCCTGTTTCCCACGTCACCGAGGGAGATGAGAGAATTACTGTATAACACAACACACAAACCTCTAAAAAAGGACTAAATTAGCAAAGAGAATCTGTGTGATGTGCGCTTGTTAGCTCGTTGCTTTGAGATGTGATTAAAAGGCCAAGCTAGCACCCTGAGGAGGGGGAGATGGAGAGCAGGAGCGATGGGGCGGGAGCAACAGCAATCAACTTGATTTGCTGTCAGTTTCCATAGGCGATGTGGATATTTCAGCATGCAGGACTTGAGAATTCTTCTCGCCTTAATCTCTTGCCAGTGGGAGAGTCATGGGAGAGTAGAGAGAGAGTATAATTCCTCAGAGACACTGGTTCTAGTATGTAAAGCTTTAGGCAGAAACACTAAAATAAGGCTCTGCTGTCTTTGAGGAAAAAAGGGCACAAAAACATTATCACACATATAAGTCGTGTCTGTTTTTAGACCCTAATATTTACTTTTGTGGAACTGCGTAACAGGTTCAAGGCAACTGCTTTTTCTCAGTCATTTAATGGCTTTTATGCTGGAGTGAACACTGAATATGGATGAAGTTGAGAGTAAACCCACCAACACTTTCAAGCCTTATCTTAATTTTAATCACGTAAATTTATTATAGTTACAGTTTACGGAAAAGCGTCAAATTTTCCTAAAGCACATGAAGGTTTAGTCTTTAGGGGTAATGAATTATTGTTTTTCTGAAAGCAGAAATCATATTTGTTGTCCTGATGCCGTGTTAATTCACATTATGATGTTATTTTTTTGGTTAAGATGTCCTCCAGTATTATCACGCCCATTAGGCCAATCAGGGTGATTATTTAAATGGTGGATCGTAGCATGAAGATGTATCGTCCATCAAAGTTTGGCAAACCAAGAACAAGAGTTTTTTGAAATTCACCCCAGATTTGACATTTGACTGATATATAGAAACCTCCCGCACAGACATGAGAAACAAATTTCATGTAAGAGAGGTCATTAAAGTGTGTTTAGAGATGTCTGGCAGGTCGCTCCATCGTCCAGGAGGAGCCCTGATCAAGAGGCAACCCACAGCTTCACCAGTAGGAGAAGCTGTGGGTGACAGATGAGCACGTAACAGCAGCAAAATGAAAAGCCGGTTCAGGATAAATAGGTCAGAGGAAAAAAAGTGAAACCAGACGAGGAATAAAAACAACAGACAAATAAAACAAAGGTGTAGTGTTTGACATAAGAAGGACACATCTGTCACTTTCACTGTGACCCAGTTTTAGCGCCGTGTACGCTGATGTAGGTGTGAGAAATATGCTGTGGCATGTGTGTGTCATACATATCAGTGTTCAAACTGTCCACTGGTGTGTGTGTGTGTGTGTGTGTGTTTTATGTTATTTTCTGGAGAAACGTTTCTGTCTCATGAGTTTGTCTGTCTGAATATCTCAAATATACATAATAAGTTAACAGCTCTGAGTCACATTAGTAGAAATTTAGTGGGTTTGGGCCCACGAACAAAGGCAACTTCAGTCTACTAGTAGTTTGAATGTTGTTGCACTTTGCTTTGATTTATAAATGGAAAAGAATCACTGTGGCTGGTAAAAAAATCTCACCCTGTAGCAGGTGCATTTCATAAAGAGTGTGTCTGGGATGTCTGTTCACTTGTCCATGTGTCTTTCTCTGTGCCCGTCTGTGTGTGTGTGTTCTGTGTTATCTGTGAGTGTGAGAACTGAGTGCTATGCTGTGCAGCCCTGGGGGAGGTGAAGCTGCATTCAGGAACCTCTATGGGCGCCACAAAGCTGCATTCATCCAACTGAATAGCTGTTTTCTACAACCAGGCACTAGTCATCCAAACTCCATTGGAACGCCTCTATGAGTTACCACTCTCCCTGCCTTGGTATGCAAAGCCTTATCCAGCAAAAACACAAATGGTTGGATTAACAAAAGACACAAAACACACTTACATGAAAACACTGAAGGGATACGTGACTCTCCAGTTTCAAAGGATGAGGTTTTTGAGGATTTCTGGAACCTCAATTCTCATCCCTTTTTTTAAATAGGAGATTAAGGATTTCCTGTTTTCTTTCATCTTTTGTGTGTACCTGCTCAGTCATTACCTGACTTTCATATGCCAAGGATAATTTACTGCCATTGTGAAGACAAAGTACAGGCAGCCTTTTTCCCAAACAGCAGCAATTTGCATATGACATGCAGTGGGACGGATGGTTGGGAACAACATGATAGTCTCAGCACAGACGGATGTTTCTCAGTGAGTGTTTCAATGTAAAACTCTCCTTTGGATCATTTAACAGTATCAAATATCTCAAACATGCTTAAAGAAAAATAGTGTTCAGTGTGCCCACTTTAAACCTGCTTTTTCTCCTCCTACTTGGGGTTCTTCAGTTCCCAGAATGCCTTTTATAACCTCTGGAGAGCACACAGGAACCACAGACTGAATGGCAGAAACTTGCTGCTTTTACTAAAAGATGAATAAGTTCACATTGTGAACAGCTGTGCTCAGTATGGGGATCCTTTTATATGGCTGCCAGCTCTTAACGAAATGTCTCAGAGTGGATTCTTCTTTTACAGTGTGACACATCATCATCCTGCAGAGTGAAAGCCATGAAATGCATCATGCTTCATGTAAACACTTACTGTTCTGAGTGATTTAGTCTACGAAGGGCAATATTTATAGTTGCCCTCCCACACTGTTGCACTGTCAGATTATGGTGGTGTTGTCCTTGTATCATGGCTGCCAGCATGCACTGTGAAACCTTGTAAGCTGTGATGCAATTCTGTTTTTTGATGTTAAAAGGCTGCTAGCAGAGTAAATCAGGACGACTCAGCATGCAGCCACAGCTGGAGTCTAATGAAGGTATCAAGCAGCGGAAAAAAATACACAGCACAGCCTCTAATTCAAATTCAGGTAATGTCTCTTTCCAATTAACAGAGTGCCGGAGTCATGATTCCCCACATTGACTTCCTGTCAGCAGAGCCCCTGCTCACTCCCACTGCAGACACTGGTGTAGACTTTTGCCTGATCGGTCACTTGGAAAGGTCCGGGCAGCTGTCAGTCGATCGTGTCGACTATCTGGGAGGAGGCCTGGCACCTCATTTCAAATCCTTATGCTAACTCTGTTGGATTGTTTGTTTTTTTACACCACCATGCTCCCACTGCACAGCTGCTCTCAGAGGCTCATTAATCAAGAAATGTTGGCTAGTTTATGAGAGTGTGTTCATTAAAAACTCAAAACCTCACTGTTTTCATGTGGAGGTGGTGGTGGTAAAACAACTGCTCCAAAATCTGATAGCTCCAAGATGATCAATTAAGTGTGATGTAATCTGATTGGTTGGAAAATCCCAACTGAGATGATGGCACAGGAAATACACTCATTTATCACTGAGGTTGTAGTTTGTGTGTTGAACTGAACTGCATTATACTGAGAGGTGTTTCTGAAGTTTTGTCCACCCCTTTTAAAAAGGGAAGTTCAATATAATGCAGTCCAGCACGCAGCACCACTGGCTGTGACCTCAATAATAAACATACAGAATTAATATCTTTGACAGAGTCAATCAAAACAGAATATTATTATCTATGTAAAGGTAGAATTTATGGCAGAGCTGTTGTATTGGATTGTATAAGTGTACCTAATAATATGGCCAGGGAGTGTATACTTATGAATCAGGATGCACTAATTGGCTACTGGCCCGATTATCTGTGGATCTGGTGTCAGACGTGAGTGATTCACATTAAATACAGTTTCTTTATCAGTGTCATTATAAAATTCGGTGTCTCTGCAATCAGTTACATTTATTAAGTGACAGCAATCCCTGGCATCACGTCACCTCACATAACAACGATCCCAATGAGCTCCACGCAGCGTGGTATATACAGAGTTTAAATTTGGGAAAAAGGATAACACTGGGAATCAGGAACATGTATCAGCAGACACCCGGAGCGGGGGTGTTGGAATCGGTGTCAGGAGTGTGAACAAGAAGGGTCATTTTTTTTACTGAGCTTCGCAAGATCACAAAACGAAAACACACAAATTTAGAGAAAACCTGCTACAGGTGCAACAAACTGGCACCTCAGAAAAGTCAGCAGATGCCAAAAAATGCAGTCGGAAATGTTACGAAATAGGCCAACAAGTGTGTGGCAAGGACCGTCTATAATGACCGTGTGCAGTAATAGATACAAGAGGGAGGGGTGAGACTCAGAGAGAGACAGGGAGAGACAAAGATAGACAGAGAGAGAGGGAGAGAGAGAATAATTGAACAGTGGATCATTGGCTAATGGCCCCCAAACCACCAACTCTCATCTGAAAACATTCACTCTCATTATACTGCAATATAATATTGGTAGATAAATCACTGCTGCCCTGCTGTGGAGTCACCTGCACTGTCCATTAACACAGACCTAATACATATTGTTCTTTCCCATCATCGCATCCATTTCACTTTGCCCACTGTCATTCAGTTTCTATATTCATAGATTTATAAATCCACATCTGGTGCTACTGCACAACTCCTCAATTCAACCAGCCTATATTAAATGGCCTTTCCCCTCAAGCCAACCGCAAGACTCTATAATACTGAGATACCACATCACAAGAGACTTCAGGTACCACAGAGCATCTTATAAGCACACACACGGGGAGTCAGATTAGAGATGTTGATACAGCAGATGATACAAAATACCATAAACTACCAGAATGGCACAAAAAGGCCCATTCTCCAGTGCCTCCAGTCGCACAGACGCTAAGAGATTTTATGTAGACACAGGATAGAAAAACACCATAAAGTGCTATAAACTCCCCGCAGAGTTCCACAGACCCACAGGCTCCCTTTAGAAGTGTTACAGAGGAGGAAGACCAGGATCCCATCACAAGCTACCACAGAGCCCTTCATGGTGAAGAGGCAGCAGAATGGATCTCAATTAGTAAATGTACCAAAAATGATTAAAATGATTAAATATCGTCTGTTGAGGCGCTCAGCTTGAAACCTTTCAGACCTGGTCCTGTCCATAGGACATCCAGCGTCCTTAGAATAAAACACACATACAGTCAGAGACAACACCAGCGAATTTACACACACACACACATCACTGATCAACTCACCCACTCCTATCTTCTCGTCCTCCGTCGGCGTCCACATGATGTCCCGGTGTACAAAGAGCAAAATCCCCAAGAAAGTAAAATCACCCGCTGCGTCGCTTCATGGAGATCCTGCGGAGGTTTCACCAGAGAGGGGGAGAGACAGAGGAGGAGGACCGGAGGAGGAAAAGTTTACTTCAAATGTTCACGGTGAAAATAATCACTCTTCAGGTGTCGTCGTTCAGCAGAGTGAAGCTGTTTTAAATGAAAAGAAAAACGAACTGTTGTTTCATATCATGTCAGGTTTGGAGTGACGCATGGCGCAATGTGTTTGTCCATCTCTGCTGGTCGCTACTGCGCTCTACGGGGACAACCCACCGGTGAAATCCCCCCCGCAAATAACACCAGGACTTCTGTAGAGATCTTACACAGCGATGTGAATCTATTATTTCTATAGAGATGGATCTTACAAAGTACCCTGAGGTCAGGGCGAGAGGCTGCCGGGAGGCTACTGTACCACAAACGCTGCAAATCCCCAAACGACAGTGGAGCAACGGGACATGTAACAATACAGTGAAAGCACAGTCCCTGTTCGGAGACTACAGCAGACGGACTATGAGACTATGAGGACGTTATCAGAGTACCGACAGCGCACAACACAAGTCCATCATGTAAAATCATAAAACCATGATCGTGTTTTCCGTCAAGTTTCGCCCAGCCTCTTGCCTTGCAGGGATCCCCTTCTCAGTCAGTGCAGCATCTCTCCCAGCCTCTCCAGCTCCCGTTATGTTGTTGTTCTCTTATTCAGATGTACGCATGCATTTCTCCCGCTGAACCGTTTTTTGCAGCTGTCAAACTTGTGGTGAGCAGACGAGGAAAAAAATAAGACAGTCCAGTCCCGCCTGTGTTGGTATGAACCGACCGGGAGAGTCGTGCGCAGCCAGCAGCAGGGGAGCCTACATCAGTTTAAGAGGATCAGGCGAATGAAGAGCAGATAGAGAGCGGGTGACATGGCCAAGAGAGGGAGATGATGTCTGTGTGTTGGTCCGCTGCGCCACCCGATCGTTAAAGGTTATCACTGGTGACATGACGCGCGGACAAAATTGGCACATACAGCAGCTGATGTTGATCCTTTATGTGCAGTATACCTGTGTGCACGGGACACACGCGCGCGCACACACACACACGGACGCACGGGCGAACACATACAAGGGGGAAACGCAGGGAACATAAACGCACCGCGGGCACCTGGTGGAGCCTCCGCACATAAACAGAAACACACACACACACACACACACAGTAATAACCCAGCTCACATTTAAGACACAACCTCACACACAAGCTGGCTGATGAAGCTACCATCACTCCACAACACGACTCCACAGTGTGTGTGCGCATGGTGATATTCTGCAAAGTGAAGCAGGAGAAACATTAGTTGTGTGTATTGTGCCACCGTGTGTATATTCCTGGCCAACACACTGCTACATATTACTGTATTAGCGTGGACGCAGTCCTGCACACAGCTTGGTTCATAAGGTAACCATGGTGATCTCAAGGGAACCTCATGAAGTCATTATAACAGATAAAAATACTTCTTTCTGTTTGTAGTGGAGGAAGTATTCAGATTCTTTACTGAAGTAAAAGTAGGCTACTACTGCCACGCTGTAAAAATACTAAAAGTTCTGCATTTAGTATATAAGTATAGTATATAAATATAATCAGGAAAATGTACTTAAAGTATTCACAGTAAAAGTACTCTCTGCAGTAAAATGTCCCCTGTGCCTGTTGTACTATTCTATATTCTCTCATTAGATTATTATTCCTCATCATTCATGGAAAAGCAGGATTTNACTGTTGGAGTTGGTTGAGGTGGAGCTCATTTTCAACTATTTTGTATCGGACTGCAGCTAATGATTATTTTCATATTTTTCTGGATTGATCAGCTGATTATTTTCTCCATTAATCGATTGATTGATTGTTGGTTTGTAAAAAATAGTGAGAAATGCCGTGACCCAAAGTGACACCTTCACGACGCTTGTTGTGTCCATCCGACAGTCCAAAAACCTCAAAAATGATTAAAAATAAATTATATTTATTCAAAGGAAAAGCAGAAAATCCTCATGTTTGTGAACCATGAACTGTTATAAGCCTACTGTTAGTTCCATTTATAACAAAACATATTTTATAAACTCCTTATATATTTCTATGCAAAAGTCTTAATTTGTAAAGATAAAAGTGGTGGAGTGAAGAGTAATATTTCCCTCTGAACTGTCGTGGAGTAGAAGAAGAAAGTGGCATTAAAAGAAAATAAAGTACCTTGTGCACCACTGGACAGAGAGATCAGGAGGAGGCCTTTACTGATGATCGAACTTTACCTGAGCAGGTCAGCATGTTTCATGTCACCGAGACTCTTCGAGAGCAGCACACTACAGAGAGGATTAAAACTTCAGGACTCAAACCAATACAGTCATTCTCTGGTTTCAGCTTCTCAGATGTGTCGACTGCTGCTGTTTGTCATCACATAACTGAGTATATTTTGACTGTTGGTCCAATAAAACAAGAACTTTATAGGCATCACCTTGGACTATGGAACATGCAATATTGCCATTTTCTAAACGCTGTATTGACAGAATGATGAATGANTATATATATGTGTTACTTCTAGTAAATAGACAGGATTCAGCTACATTTTGATATAAGATCTGAAAGTCTGTGATGAGTGATGGAAGCTGGATAATATCATTTCATCACAAAGTTGGGTCAAATGTGAGCGGCGTTGGTTGGCACATGTGAAACCAACCCCAATATAGCTATTTAGTAAGAACTATGGTAAGACATGTATTATACATGTATCCGCGTCTCTCTTTAAGAAAAGTGTTGTTAGTCCCAGGTCAACACACTCTTGTAAATTTTCATGGTGTTTTTATCATTATATGTTACCTAAACATTTCCACCCAGTTAGGCAAAAATAAAATGAAAATTGAATCACATTTCATCATCTTAAATTATATTTGTTAATAAAGGCTTATCAAATTCCATATTCGCTAGGTAGATCACAATCACTACCAGTTGCTAACTTCAGCTGTCACACACACACATTTTGATCACATTTTCTAAAGCATTTTACCATGATGGGTCCGGTTGGCACAAATGCACAACATGACTTTAATCATGAGTCACCTGATGGTAGAAAACATTTGTGTACATTAAAACATATTTATTTATAGCTCAGACTTTAACCTTTCATCTGCTGTACGGCTGAGAGTGAAAAGTGTGTCTCCCAGCTTCTTGGCAGGTTGGATTTCTGGCTGATAGTTATCTGTGTGTATAAAGCAGGTTAATCCCATTAGGTTAAATGAAATCTGAGGAACGTGTTTTATGGAGCCAAAGACGTTTCAGTTCAACAGTCAGACAAGACGAAAGTAACGTCACTTCAGAGTGAACAAAGTTCACACCAAGGCCTGAATGAACATCAGACTTACAGGTGTCGGTGACCGGAGACAGGATGTGAGGTGCTCATGGTCCTCCTGCTTTCAGTCCTGTTTTCAGAGAGAAGTACAAAACTTATCTAAAGTTAAAGCTCATTTAAGTGGTCATAACTTAGAACACTGTTGCTAGGCGACGGACAGGAAATGGATGTTACCTTGTTCCTTAAGTTAACTGATCTTCACACTGAAGGAGGATTAGGAGATGACAAAAAGTTTCTTTTTAGACCGCTTGTGATTCACAGCAGACATTTTGATCTGTCACGGCAGCAAAAACCACAAGTGGAATTAATGATATTAACTATGGCTCTGTTCCATTTATGTGTCCCAGTGAGCCAGCAGGGAAATGGAACACAGCCATCATTAATTAAAGGTATTAATCACACCTGTGCTTGTCTGCCTGGCTGACGCGTCACAGCAGGAGGAGCGCAGGTGTGATTAATAACCACTAATGGCTGCATTCAGTTTAGGTTTGAAGTCAGGTTCTTATTGAGCATTGCTTACTGTATGGTGCCATCTAAAGAGAAGCAACAGCTGCAGGGGGAGAGGAAACTGAGAGAGGCAGCTCTTTACTGGGCAGGTTTCAAAGCAGCAGCCAGTCAACAGCTGACTTACTGAAACAAGCAGGTCTTATACATTTCTCCTGTTTATCTTTGGCAGTATGTTTCATAGAGTGCAAAACTATTATTTGGTGTGATTCAACTACCTATTAAATCAATTCAATGAAGTCAATATTCCTGTGATGGTGACTTATTGATGCTTGAGTACAGTATTACACATGCAGCAGCTTTATCTTCATGTAAGAGACGACACTGTGGGTCTTACAGGCTTTAACTGAGGCTCCTTACTCACTGAAGTGTCGCTATCATGAGACAAGGCAAGAGTTACGAGAAGGGTCTTTTATTATTAAAGTAGAACTTATCAACTGAAGTATAGACCGATAGTCTCATTAACCGTTTACAACAATTGAAACAGATTTATAGACAATCTTTATTGTAAAACTGTAGATTCTAAGACCAAAAACTTCCATTCACAATTCAAACTTTGGGATCATTTTGAAAACAAGGTTTTTGGAGTCGTAAAGTTTTCATCCAACAGCAGCACTGGTTTACCAGCAGAACAATCATTAACAAAGAAAAGAAAAATCAAAAAACAAAACAGCCATGGACACGATCCAGGCTCCTCTCAGCTTTGTGAAATCTGTTGCAGATTGTTTACGCAGTTAAAACAGTGTAAAGTTGGTGTTAAAGTTTCCAACACGTCTCATATTGGTACAACAAATGTAATTTACAGCATTAACATCTTTTTGTGGGTTAAAAAGAGGGAGTTTGACACATTGAGAGAGAGAAAAAACACCTCCTCACAAAAAAAACCCTTAGTATTCTGGTCCAGCCGAGCTGTGGAGAAAAAGGAGGAGGGCAGGAAGAACAAATGAAACAGAAAAGAGGAGGAAATCGCAAAAAAGGAGAGAAGAAGAGACGGAGTAGCTCGAGAGCGAGGAACCTTTCCAAAGAATAATAACTCTTCAAGACTTCAAGGTAATTCATCATTCAGAGGAGAAGAAATAGTCTTCTAAACTCTCAGCATTAACAAAAAGAGAACTTTTAAAGGATTTTTTTTTAAGGACATCATCATCATTATTGTCTACACACAAACACATAATAAAATGTGTGTACGCTGACTGTTGAAGAGAGAACAGGCTGCCCCCTCCTGTTAAAAAAACACACAGTGAAACACTAAATGGCTAAAAACTGTTCGGTGTTAGAAAATCAAGACAGCAGTTGACGATGACGGACTTAATATGTTAAATTTATGTCAGTATTTGTAAAAGTGTTGTGACTTAAGATGTCTGCTATCTTTTTATAGCACCGTTGATTATATTTTAGCCAACACGTCACCATTAATTGTGAGAAGTAAACTGTGAGAATCCAAACAGTTAAGAGAGGAGGTGGTGGTAGAGTCCAAGTTATTATACAGTCAGTGTAAGCCTGTGAACACCAGAAAAAGACTAAATTTACGTTTTTTCACGCTAACCTGATTTCCAAATCATATCTTGTCATGTATCACAATATTGATATTCTATTGATAAATCACGCAGCTCCTAATGTCTTTTTAATCATAAGGTCAGTCTGGTACCAGGGACGCGGGTCGAACTATTACATTTAGGACTATCTTGTTATTTTCTAAGAGACGTCCATGAGTCAAGACCAGACTGTATTTATTAAACCTCTAAGAATTACACAGACGAATGAGCTAAAGAGCCAACTCATGCGTGACAACTTTAAGAGCAACTCATTGTATACTCTGAGCAGCAACAGCTTATCACTCATGCAGCTGCCTGATTGTTCTTTTTACAAAATCTTTATATTTTACTTTGCGATATTGAAAAATATCTATTTTTCATTTTATTTGTGTAAAATCCTTGATATCTCCAGTCACAGTTAACACGTGAATTACCAACAATCTAATATATTTCTCATGTATAAAGAGGCATGAAATTATACAAAGTTGGCAGAAATAGAAACAAAAAGAAAACTAAACTGGAGCAGATAGGCAGAGTACATTAGAGAAATTATATAATGAGAATTCACACTATGAAGATGTGGAAAGTGACTTTTTATGTATTTTTAAGTTGCAGGAAGTTTGATTAACAGTTTTTATTCTCAAGTTTTCAACTTTTCTTTTATCTTTCACTCTAAAATGTCACTTTTAATGTGCCCAGAATGAAGCATTTCATTGAAACCTGGAAAAACTGCATGACTTAATATCTTATTAGTCAATAATGTTTGAATGTAGAGACCTTGGTGAGTATCCTCTCTTTGTCTGTCTCTCCCACACAATCAAATTAATGTGGGAGGAGTGTATGCAGAAGTATGTGGAAATAAGAACTCTTATACTTGTGTGCTGTGGATCAGTGTGTGATATGAGTTGGTTTCATGTCAGTGTTCTCTACTGTGCAGAATAATGTCGTCACAATGCAATACTGACCTCTAGTTACTGATTCAAGTAACAACACACCAAACACACAAGTACACATACAATACACAACACTCCTGTTTGTCATTATGTCACTGAGAACTGTGACTTTGTGGAATAGAAATTAAGTTTCCTGCTGCTGTGACTGATGGAAGACTTCACAAGGCATTTATCAAACTGTGGCCACGCTTAATTCAATCAATGCAGTCAATATTCCTGTGATGGTGACTCATTGATCATAAAGTCTTACAGGCTTTAACTGAGGCTCCTAACTCACTGAAGTGTCACTATCATGAGACAGGCAAGAGTTACGAGAAGGGTCTTTTATTATCAAAGTAGAACTTATTAACTGAAGTATAGATTCATTAACCATTCACATCAATTGAAACAGATTTATAGACAATAATCTATTGTAAAACTGTAGATTCTATGGCTCTGAAAAGCTGCTGTGGCATGAAATACACATGTTTTTTTTATTAAATGGTAAATGGCAGACACAAACATCATGTGCATATGTCCTGTCAGGCCCCAAAACTTCCATTCACAACCCAAACTTTGGGATCGTTCTGAAAACAAAGTTGACTTTCTGGAGCTGTGAAGTTTTCATCCAACAGCAGCAATGCTGACTGGCTCACCACCAGCAAACAACAATCATCAACAAAGAAAAGAAAAATCAAAAAACAAAACGCTCCAAACAGCCATGGACACGATCCAGGCTCCTCTCAGCTTTGTGAAATCTGTTGCAGATCGTTTGACGCAGTTAAAACAGTGTAAAGTTGGTGTTAAAGTTTCCAACACGTCTCGTATTGGTACAACAAATGTAATTTACGGCATCAACATCCTTTTGTGGGCTCAAATAGTCGAGTTGATATAAGAATTGTTCTAATACAAAATATAACTTTCCCACCTTGTGTTTGAGACCTTGTAGCAACTGATAATGAAGTCATTGCCGAATATGTCACGTATCAAAATCTAACAAAATGTTCATCTGAATGGACATTTGAAAATGTGCTCGAGACAGTAACACCTGGTCACCTTCACTGTGTTTATTCCCTCCTCCTTCCTTTTAGTAATGGTTTGACAGTCGTGACTGACATTAAATAACATTCACATCTTTATAAGTTACAACAAATATTTAAGGCATCGGTAACAAATGTTAACACATTTGAAGTTAGAATCACTGCATAATGTAATAGAATTTATTACATTACTGTATTTTTATCCCATTTAGAGGGATATCCTTGTTAGCTAACATTATCAGCTGCAACAAGCCTCCAACCAAGAGCCACGACTCGTGTGTAACACTGCTTTTCAACTGATAATCGAGTATATACAACAATGTGTAAAGTCCACACACTGTTGACAAAGCTCTGCAGGTTTTCTGTCCTCACAACACTGACACTTTTTTTGAGGCATTTTGATTTTTACCAGAAGCACACCAATAATCTGATGGATTTTCAGTCATCTGAGGCGCAGCCGGTGCTTCCACAGTCATTTACCAAACAATGGGACGCCTGGAGGACACTGGGGCTAAAAGCACGAATCAATAACACAGCAACTCCTTCCATTTCTCCCAACACGTAAAAGATAAGCACAAATAAATTAATTCAAAAAACATTCAAAATAACTTAAATAAAACTAAATTAGAGGAAAACATTAGCAAACACAAACGAAACATTGCCACGTCTAAGTTATTCTATTAAAAAAAGCATTTTTTGAGTTTTGTGGGGAAACTATATACAGTGTTAATAGCACAGTGAGCCATGCACCAGCACAATGGATTCAGCTTTTCTGCAGAAACCTGCTTCGGATGATAAAACCAAAGTTTGTTAACCCTTCCCTCCAAACTGCTGGTTTCAAGCCCACAGACGCAGTGTCACACACAGTGTCTGTTACTTCTTGAAGAGGTGGGCATTTCGAATTTCTTTAAAAGACACAGAAGTTTTTACGATGTGCATGGAAACACAGAGGTATTTCTACAGCTGTACAATGAGGAAAACTAAATGAGCCTGGCAGTTTCTGTGGTTCCACATTGTTCACCGCCTTCATGTGAATATTTGGCTTTTAGCTACGATCATTTGAAAAAAACATCAATATGTATGGAAGACTGCTGACAGCTGCACTGTGGAAATAAGCTGACTGGACCTCCAGCACCTTGTCAAAGCATTCTCTAAGGAAGTGAGGACATTACGTTTACCAGAAAGTGGAGCCAGGGGATAAAACACAATTTAATTTCAATTCCTGGTTTCAGATTAAACCTGAATGAGTCATCTGTGGGAAGACCGGAGAAAAAATTATGAACTCTCCTTGACAGAAGTTTACGTTCCTTGTTCATGGGAGGTCATGTTCAACTGTGAGGTCAATAGTGAGGTGACAAAGAAGTTTGATAACAAAACATGAAAAAACGTCTTCTTTCGAGCAGAGCAACATTAAATCTTCCTTCCCGCAGAGGCAGAGAGCCAGGTAAAACATCAGAAATACTTTTCATTCACAAATACTCTCTCCAGGTCAAGTGAAAAGTCAGTGTATTCATCTGAGCCCCATGATCTTTGGGAAATATTTATTAGTCATCACTGTCGTCGCTCTAAAGTTTAGAATATCAAAGATTTTTCTGTCATCGTCCAGGACACTGGTGTGATATCAGTGTTTTCACAGTCAACTTGCCTGTTTAAAGGAGAAATGACGGTTTAAAAGGGGAGAAAAAGTCTTTGTTGAAGTTCACATTGTCAGCAGAGGAGCATCTTCTCCCAGGTCAGGAGAACCAGGCGCTGCTGATGGCCCGAAGGTATTGAGTTTCCTCATCATCTGAATCGTCGGGGTTGTCTGCAGCATGAGGACACACACGCACTTATGCTGTCAGTACATGACTTCATGTTTGTTTGTTAAAAGCCAGTGTGAAGATCAAACAGAGCAGGACTGAAACGTCACAATGCATTCTTTCTTCCTCCGTCCGGACCAAATGACCTGAACTTCAGGTGTGAAAGAGACTTAACATGTTAAGCTGGTGAACCAACACTGTTACTTACAATATGTGCTGTCAGGGTCAAATGAGTCAGATCCATCATCACTTCTGTATGAATGGTCTGAGTCCTCCGAGTCATCATCGTCATTGTCATCACTGTTGTCATCATCGCTGTTGCTGCCAAGAAGTTCTGCAATCTGGGGGGAGGAGTTTGAAACAAATGTCACTGGGGACCCCGTCACAGCAAAAACTACAGTAGAAACTGCTGAGACACTGCAAGAGGAACGTGGACAAGGTACTGCATATACACAGTGGTATAGTATATTTACTATCAACTTTCCATTTCCATATTTAGGCCTTTAGCCACCTTAT
Organism: Oplegnathus fasciatus; assembly: GCA_003416845.1. Lineage (NCBI taxonomy): Eukaryota > Metazoa > Chordata > Actinopteri > Centrarchiformes > Oplegnathidae > Oplegnathus > Oplegnathus fasciatus. The sequence goes on from NTHP01000449.1 coordinate 236,308, forward strand.
TATCCAGAGCAGCTTATAAGTAAGCAGACAAGATCTAATTTGCTTGCATATCTCATCTATGACCATGCATCAACTTTGGGATCTTGGAAAAGCAAACAAATGAACTGAATTCATCGAAAAACATTTAGCCATTTATGACTTTCTCAACTTCAGCTTGGCAGTAGCATTTCAAAGTCACAGTGTGACTGACATCAGTTGTTTTCTGCTGGAATAAAACAGGAAATGAAAANCATGTGGAGAAAAACTGTTTAATAGGTGAGAAAAACTCGAACCAAAAGAAGTCCTGCACATCAGAAACGTGTGTGATGCAAACAAACTCGGGTTTGTGAAATCAGGTACCTCCTCTTCTGTGGGAGAGTTGGGTCGGTCGCCATTTTCCGCGTCGTCGTTATTGGCCAGTTCCTCTATGAGCGGGTCTGTGTCCATGTCGTCATCATCGTCGTCGTCGTCGTCGTCGTCATCATCTGTGTCTGAGGAATCATCATCGTCCTGGTCTTCATCATCCTGGAAGAGAATCACATGCGTTAAAAACAAGACATCATCAAGTCATCAGAATCTCAAACACTGCTGAGTCACCATTATCCTGACTCATGTATCACAGAAGACGCAACATTATGGCAAGAATGATGAGATTCTTCCTCATGTTGAGATGATCAATTTTACTTTGTTTGATTATTAGTAATTCAAGGGACACAGCGCTGCACCTGTAAACATCTTGACAACGTAATTAAACGTTTTCAGATAACTTGTGTTTGTCAGTACTCATATCATGTAGAGTAAAATTTACAGTGTTAGAAGTGCAGCCCATACACACAAACATTCATTACAAGTGTTGAACTGTCCTCCAAACTGTTGATTAAAACATAAACTTCCTGCTCTGAGATGGAAAAATTACAACAGAACAATCAGCAAAGTAAAGACCAAGACCACGTTCAGTTCTGTCTCACCTGATCATCATCGTCTCCCTCTTCTGCCAGCTTCTGTCGTCCCACCTCGTACAGACGACACACCGTGTCCAAGCTCACTGTGTCCTGGTTCTACAGAGTCCGCGTGTAAAAGACAAACACAAACGATGTACCGGTGGTTCCAAATGTGCTTCAAGTAAGATTTACTTTTTTAATTAAAACTAAACAAACAAATATGGTGAAATCCGGAGGAATTATAAATATGAAACAATTAGTCGGCTAATCGATTAGTTGATCAACAGAAAACGAATCAGCAACTATTTTGATAATTGATTAGTCATTAGTAACCGATTAGTCAGAAGTCATTTTTCAAGCAAAAACAGCAGCCTTCCTTAGTTCCAGTTTCTCAGTTGTGAGGATATATGTGACTGTAAACTGAATATCTTTGGTTTTGTCGTGGACTTCTTTTTTTAAATTTTTTTTTTACTATTTTTTGACCATTTTTAAGACCAAGTGAATAATCAGTTTATTGAGAAAATGATCGCCAGATTAATCAATAATGAAAATAATCGTTAGCTGCAGCCCTGCAGAAAAAAGACAAATGAAAATCAGTTGTTGTGGGTCACAACAGTACAGGACATGCTGAATTGCTGCATGTAAAGATCATTACATCCAATCTCTGTGCCGCTGTGATGAAAGCTGGAGTGTAATATTTACTGTCGCTTTAAAAAACACAAATAATTCCCAGTCTGGAGAGACAGTTACACAACATCATCAGAAGAAGGCTTTGAATAACAGAACTGCCAAGTTCAGCAAGACAACACACAACATGTGCCTTTAGGTGATGTAACTCATACTATCCTCTATTCTTGACTACTAATCTTTCAAAATGTTTAATTCAAGAATTTAAAGTCTTGAAGTTGAAACTGGAGCCAAAGACAGTTTAGTTCACTTTAAACTGATTAGAAAGAGCATAACCGTCTTTATGTCTGTTTTTCAGAGTGTTATAATCTGTATTCATGTTGAACAGCCAGACGTCCGTGATGGCATCAGAACATGCCCACTGTTCAGGCTATTTCCAAGATAACATGAACACTGGAGAGATGGAGGCTAAAAAGGTACCTCAATGACAGCCAGGTAGCAGTCTTTGGTGTCGGTGCACAGGTCGAAGATGTTCCTCTTCACGTCCACTGTGGCTGAAATAAACAAAACCAAGTTCTGATTAAAAGACTTAAGCCAAGGTGAAATAAAACTCCGCTGTCCTACAAGCAACTGGCACCTAAAAAGGAGACAGGAGAAACAAATCGGCTGAGGCTTGCAGTTAAAAAGGAGAAAAGCTGGTGTTTTTTTTATCTTTTAATTATTCTTATCAACAAATCAAATGAAAAGACACAAACCAACAATTATCACCAAAATCCTTCACATACGGGCTTCACATTTGTTTTTCCCATTTAAATAAATAAAGATGGAGGTTCAGTAGGTCACAACTGACCATTCAGAGTCTGGGAAAACCCTGTACAGCCAATTCAGGAGATTTCAGAGTGCGGTAAATATGTACTGTTATCAAGCTTTAAGTCTGCAATAAGCAGGAAGTGCAGCTTACCAATGGGCTTGTAGTCTGTAGCATCGAAGGTTCTGAAGGATGAGCCGAAGGGACTCTTCATCTGCTGGTCCATAGCGTCATCCTCATCATCGGCCTGCAGCATCGCTGTATACACGTGTGTGGGAGGGGAGATAGACCACAACATGTAACTGTGCAGAACATTAAAGAGGCCTGTCTGTCACCGTGTCAGTAATAAGTGAGAGAACCGGTGTGTTGTTGTCTCTCTCACACAAACACACAGTCCGTACCTCCATACATAATGGTGGCGTTGCTGTTGAAGACCACTCTGCACTGGTCCAGGGCAGGGACAGTGTGCAGGAGGTGGAAGGTCCTCAGGTCCCACTGACACCTGCTGTCAAGGCCGGCAACTAACACAGAGCAGTGCAGATACAAATATGAACAGTACATAAATACAAATATCTGCTAACTCAATGACCACACTTCCTGCACCTCTTTCCTCTTTAAAAAAAAACTATGATTGATCATCTCACCATGAACATTTGGATTTAATAATACTTTCTTGGAAAATTTGATGTTAAAATAAAATAAATTAAAAAATTTTTTAGATTCAATTCATCATTAATTATCTTTGAAACATAAACAGTCCTTGAAAACAACATCCTTCACAATCAGATGGAATTATTGCCTAATAAAGGTTGTTTACATGCACAATAAATATAAAGTTCAAACATGAAGACTTGAATAGAAATAGAAAGGAATAGTTTGACACTTTGTCTAAAAAATAGTCCAACACACAAACCTCCGTAAAACCGCAACGTGTAAGTTTTTCAGTTTTTGTACGGATTAAACAAACGAGATAAAACATAATCAATCAATTAATCAATGAGCTTTAGAGGTGCTGGTAGATGGATTTTGTTACCTTCGTACGGAGCCAGGCTAGCTGTTTCCCCCTGTTTCCAGTCTTTTTGCTATGCTGAGCTAACCGACTGCTGGTGATGGTTTCATATTTACCCATACAGACATGAGTTGAATCGATCTTCTCATGTAACTCTCGGCAAGAACATGAATAAGTATATTTCCCAAAATGTTCAATTACTCCTTTAAATGTAGATTTCAACAATTAAGGCCAATAGGCACCATAAGACAAAACATACATCCAGTAATGTAGCAAGAATTTTTTGTCATCGTTTTTGTCATCGTCTCAGTTTCACTCTGTTTTTCCCTTTAGCTTTATAGAACAGTGTATTTAAAAAAAGCAGTTTAGAGTTTAAAAACCACGAGGATCAGAGGATACAATCTCAGTGTTGACGATGACCTCCAGGCCGTTAGGATGGAACACCCCGCTGATGTTCATGTTGAACTTGTCAAACTTATGGATGGCCCGTGACGCCCGCACGTCCCACAGCACCCCGTCATTTAGCACCAGGTCGTCGGTGGGGTTGAAGGTGGCACAGTTCCTCTTGTAGTTATTGGCCAGGGCGAGGTCGTTCAGGGTCAGAGTCTTCTGACCCGTCTGGATGTCGTAGATCTGCAGCACGAAAGGAGAAATGATACGGAAATGTAAAAAATATTTAAAAGACGTGAATGTTGAATGGGAGCTTTGAGTCAATCTTTTCTGATTTGCCTGGATGTCATGCATTAAAAAAGAAAGGAGAGACAGTACTGAAAAAGAAATAAGAGAAATGAAGGTAGAGATGAATAGAGTTACAGAGCACGTCCACTGGTTATTAACATGTCAGAATTTGATGCTAGAGAACTGTTAAGTGAAGAAAAAAGGACGTTCTGTGAACGTTTTGGTAACGTACGTGTGCGACTTGGTCTTTGGTGCCGATGACTCTGTCCTGAGAGAGTTTACTGAACTCGACGTAGTGGTCGTCTACAAAAGAGTTCCTGGGAGAGAAAGAAAAAACACTTCAGCGACATCCAACACCACAGTCTCATACACCATGAGAAACGGTAGACTCTAAAATGGTGTGAAGATCAAACTGTGAGTGTGTGTGAGAGTTTTACTTCATGCTAAAGACACCATCCATACTCCAGAGAGCAGACAAGGGGACACTCCAAGAAGCTGACGTGAGCAGCAATTTCCCATCCTGAGGAACACATGCGAGTTTTAATATGCATTTTTCATTAACAAAACCTCAGGTTGTAAATCATTAAACCTGCAATAAACAGGCAGCAGAAACAAGCTGTAAACACAACACTGACATCATCACCTTTGAAGTAAACAGTTGTTTATTTCCACATGCAGCAGTTACGGAGCAACATGATCATTCGTGTGGAATCGTGTTTGTGTCACCTGATGACTGTGAGTCCAATATTCACTGTTTTCTAGCTCTGTTTCTACCAACTCCTGAGGGAAATACTCACCGGCTAGTCTCTAACTGTGTCTGTCTGCTGTTTGCTGCTGAGCAGGTGAAGTGAAGGGAATCAAAACAGTAAAGTTGTGGCCAGACAGATAAATAATGAGCTGAAACTCACAATAAAGCTCTGAAAAGCCGAGACGAGCTGCAGATTCTCTGTAGGTTCATCACTACGAGTGACCCCTTTCACGTTGTCATTTTTATTATAAAAACACAGATTGTAGTTGCTTTAAGAACTCAGAAGACGTCCTTCATGAGATTTTTGTTGTTTTTGTAATTGTAGTTGGTTATTTTATGTAATAACTACCTTATTTGATTTGCTCCCCTCTTGTCAACCAACATGACAGCAGGTGTTTTGAAATGTGTGTGTGTGAACATACCCTGGAGGGTTCGAGGTGTGTGATGGCTGATGTGTGGCAGGTGTAGTTGGCCTCCTCTTCTCCAGAGAAGACATTGTAGAATTTGAGGTGACCAGAGCAGGTTCCCAGCATCAGGAAACGTTCGCGGGCTGAGAAGGCACAACAGGTGAAACCGCTCTCATCTCCGTCGCCTTCGTGGAAGACTGACATCGGACGAAACCTAAATGAAGATGAGAAAAAAAGACAAAGAGGGAAAGACACAGAGACCAGCAGAGAAATTATAAATGGGATTACATGTTGTTTATATTTGCTCAGACTCATTTTACAATACTATTTTCCATTTTTTAAAGACCAATGTTACCTAGCTTGAAATAAACTGCACTCAAAGATGCCAAGGATTTTACTCCACAGGTGAATGTCTGTTTCATTACCTGCTAAATATCAGATGTCTATCCAGGCACCCTCTATCCACACCTCCATATTTCGGGTACAGCACCCTGCTCCCCAGGCGAGCAGTGAAGTTGGGCGATGCCTGTCGCCTCTGCTTGGGCTCAGGGCAGCGGTGGGGGGTGAAAAGGGAAAAGGGGGGGCAGGTGGTGACAGGATTGGGGCAGCGGGCGTGTTGTTCCCTCAGGTACTCGGTGATGATGCTGTCGAGGGTCGGGGGGGAAGGAAGGTGGCGCTCCAGCTGCTTCTTCATGGCTGGAGTCTGATCAAGAGAAAAAAAATGGTCATGAGTGGAGTCTGAGCCAAACTCTGCATGTCCCCGTATCCAGGCAGTATTTGCTTGGCCCGATCCATTTTCCATCCTTTGACTGATCCTCATGTTGCAGGTATGCCTCAGGTTCCTCACTGCGCTCTGTTAAGACTGTTTCCTAACATACAGCCTAACCAAGTTAATGAAACGCACTGAATGCAAACAAAACAGGTCGAGCACCTTTTTCAGTGATATGTTGCAGGTGTTCCCTGTCTCTGGGTAAAAAGTGCATTTGCATTTCAGTATTTTGTTCACACAGGGGATGAGGAGAGGCTCCACATTGACACTCCTCTCACTCCATAGATATAACAGAGAACGCTACACACCACTTAGTACACATAGGGCACATGACAATTCTGATCTGCTAGTGGCGCTAGATGAAAAGTTAAGAGATCACCAAGTTATTAAGATTCCTCCTGAGGGGACCATGAAACAATTTCATGGCAATCCATCCAATAGTGGTCGAGACACTTCACTCGAATCCACAAACATCAACACTATGGTGGTGCTAGAGCAAAAGTCAGAGGATCATCAAAATCATTTCACACCGGACCAACTGTCCGACTGACCAAAATCCATGGAGCCATGTCGCTAGCATGGCTAAAGACTGTAATGTTTTATCATTTGTTAATCAGTTAATAATTTTTGTTTTGATAAAATGTGGGAAAATAGTGTAAAATGCCCAACACAAGCTCGCAAAGCCAAAGGCGACTCAACATCTTTAAATTACTTTTGTCTGACCGACAGCCCAAAATTTCCCAAACAGAGAAACTGGAACTGAAGTGCGGTATTTTTGCTTATAAAACTGTTGTCAATTAATTTTGTGTCCACTTATCAATTCATGATTTCACCTTTAATAGATAAATAAATAAAAAAGTAAAACAAAACAAAGGGTATGACTGACCTGTATGAAAGCACCGTGGTCAGACTTCTGTTTCAGCGGCCGAAGTTTTTTTCCTGAGCTGCAATGGGCCACCGGGCGTTCCCGTGTGAACAAAATCCGACCAACCTGATGCGAGCCCTGCGCATGAGGTGTGGGATGAGCAGAAGGAGGAGGGGGGAGGGCAGAGGTAGATGAAGAGGAAGGGTGAGGAATGACGAGGGAACGAGAGGAAGTGGGAGTGGAGGAAGGGGAGGCTACGGCGACTGAGGACACAGGAGAGGATCCAACATGGCCGGCGACACGAGCTGCGATCCCGCCAGCTAACCGGCAAGTCCTGGAAAGCACCGACGACGGGGGAGGGGTGACACAGGAGGAAGAGTTCGGACAGAGGGATCCTATGGGTAAATTTGCCTCTTTAACAAGCGTGCTCGCCGTGTCATGGAGCCCTTTAGCCATGAGGTGGTTTCTGATCAGCATGAGGAGTTCCTTCTCAGAAAAGGTGATCCGTGACTGGGCGACCACATTGGCCCTCTGCAGACGAGCCAATGAGACGTCGGTACCCATGAGGAGAGGCTTGCCCGACACTCGCTCAGTCAGCTCGGCGGCATATCGGCAGAAACGGACGTGCTCGCTTCGCTTGTCCTGCAGCACCGGCTCCTTCATCAGCTACGGAGGTAAAAAGAACAATAAAAACACATGAGTATTTGTGGGTGATGAGGGGTTGTATTTCTTGGTGTGGTCCCTTTCTGAAAAGCATCCACCTTTCAGCTCTGACAGCAGTAAACGCAAACCTCTGCCACGGCTGCATAATCCTCCAAATTTGTTTTTTAATTTTACAATATAATAGTTTTATACTTTTTTTTATCTTCATCTGGATTCAGATCTGCGGTCACAAATTGACCCCCTCTCCTTTGCCCTGTGCAGAGTTCAATCTGATTGAACTTTGATAAATGAAATCACCATAAACCAAAGTATTGGACAAATTTAAAATTTTGACCTGATAATGGCGCTAGATGAAAATTAAGGGATTCCCAATCCATTACAATTCACCCTGAGAGGAGATGAGTGTCTGATTCATGCCAATCCATCCGATAATTGTTGAGATATTTCAGTCTGGAACAAAGTGGTGGACCGACCAATCGAGACTAAAAACTCATCACTTTTTTTGCCTTTGCTGTAATTTTGAACAAGCCACCCGATGTTCTGCATTTAGCTTCAGTACTTTGTTATTTTGTCACAGAAGATTTGAGAGTTCTGATCTTGTGCTGACCTGCTGAATGTGGCTGCTGGTGAAGAGCGGCAGTTTGCTGATGATTTGTCTGATCGCTGAGCTGCGGGAGAGTCCAACCAGAGCCTTGCAGGCCAGAGCACGGATCAAGTCTGCATCGGTGATGGGCATCTTCACCGACAGCAGAGACAGAAGCACCTGGAGGAGACAGATATGGGAGTGTGGGATGGTAATTGACACAGTGTTTGATCACAGTGGCAGAAGGCTAAAGCAGCATACATATTTACTTTTTTAGACACTCTTCACTTTATGTACATTTTCCCGTGAAAAACCACGTGAGCCCACTACTGTTCTGTAATTCTTAAAAAAACAAACATAAAATCATATAATTCTCCTTTCATTCTTACCTTTATACCATTGTTGTTCTGCACTACTTGCCACATGTGGACCAGCACTCTGTTGTGGGGTGTGGGGGGCTGCTGGGGGTGGAGGGACGGCCTAAGGGGGGCGACAGCAAAAGCACCCACAGTGTTCAGGCTCTGGTCTGGAGCGCACACACAGTTTATTATCACCTGGGGTGGGACAGGGGAGAAGATGGGAGTTGGGGTGGAGTTCAGGTTGGCAGACAAGAATTTGATTTAGACTGTTGCACAAACTGATGATTTAGACTCTTAGACTAATAGAACGGTTTGTCTAAATATATCACTGAATGAACAGATAACTGTATCGGTGCCATATTCCTTGAGAATCAATTTGTTGATCAGAAGAGATTTCACTGAGAACTTTTCCTGAGAACATTGTGATTAGAATTGTTATTGTGGATACTGTTTACAATGTCGTAGAAATCTTTTTCACTTGTATGAATGCGTCACAGCTAATTTCACCAATCACAACGTGCACAGACAGCCACATAATTCAACAAGACCAAGAGGCTGTACTTAGCACAGCTGTTCTGAGATAATTTTTACTACGTTCACCATCTTAGTTAATTAGTTAGCTAATTAGCACTAAACACAAAGTACAGCTGAGACTGATGCGATTAGTTTTGAAGGTATTTGTACATAAACCAAGTATTGGACAAATCCAAAAATTGATAGATGAAAAGTCCAGAGAGCCAAAATTATTACAACTGATCCTGAAAGGAATATGAATGTTCATGGCAATCCATCCAAACAAAAAACAAAAATGTCAACCTGCTGGTGGCGTTAGAGGGAAAGTCAGAGGATCACCAAAGTCAGTAGGATTCATCCTCTGGGAACCATCAATGTCTGAACAAAATTTCACGCCAAAACATTCAACAGCTGTTGAGATATTTCAGCCCGGACCAAAGTGGGGGACACACCAACACTGCTGTGCTGCTAGTGTGGCTAACAAGCAGCATCAGCCACTGATTAAAGCCATCTGCTTACTTGTAGTGCAGACTTCTGGATCTCAGCATCATTGACAAACACCTCGCCCTCTGCGACACCCAGAATGATGCTCATACCTACGGCAGATATAAGAGACACATTGATGCACATCCAGGACAACAGATTCAAAGGCTCCAAGATCCAAAACGTTTCAGTTTTAAGCAGAAACTTAAAGTGAAAACTTAAAGAGTTCTACTGACCCACAGTGGAAACAGGCGACCTGGTTTCATCCAGAACGTCTACAGTGTCCGCCAGCACCAGCTGGACTTTAGGAACCACCATCAGGATGGCCAGGATGTCCAGGGCATAACGCACTGTGTCACTCCTGGACAGACAGACAGGTACAAAGAGAGGGAGACAGAAATTGAAGAAAAAGGGTGCAGTTAATTATCAATGTTGTAAATGTGTCAATATATCCTCAAACACATGGACAAAAGAAAACAAACTGAAGAAAGTGAATGCTGTATGTTTACATAAAGCGAAGGACATATTCCTTTGCAGTTCACGTCTGCATTCATTTGAGAATTAACAATTCTTATCCATAACCTAATCATGATTGTCAGCAACTAATGACAACATACTTGTGCGTGCAACTTTACCTGCCATAGTAAGTCCTCCAGTCACAGGCTGTAGATATGAGCTGCAGCATTAGAGGGACACAGGACAATTTGTAGAAAACCTCTACTGCTTCCCAGTGGAGCTGAGGAGGTCCACACTCGATGAGAAACTCCATCATCTCTATAACCTGCTCCCTGGTGTACGTATATGCCTGGAAACGGGGATCCACACGCACATATACAGTATAGGGTATAATATACGTAAGAAGATGGACACACTGTATCTTTATCAGGCTTTCCTTCTTTCAATTCCTTTAACATTTCTGTACAAACAGGATGATGATAAACACACCAAATACCTTGTAAAATGGCTGCTGGGGAACAACGGTACCTCCGTCTGATGTGTGCAGGGACTGTTTGACCTGTTCAGCCTTTACTGCCAGGTGAGCCTCAAAGTACCTGAACAAAGTCATCAATAATCAATTAATGCTCAGTGTATTTACAAATATATTGGTACTTAAAAATGTTTACAGCTGCAGGTACAATGAGACAGGCAGAGGCAGAATTCTGCAAAGCAACTGCAGGGTGTCTGCATGTTGTGTCAAGGAAGATTTAAGATTTTTAAGCCCTTTTTACAACATCAGCATGACGTAAATGAAAGACTAACCCATCCAGTGACCACCTTCCATTCACGTGGCACACATTTGTATATTTCTATCTATTTATCAGTCCACCCATCCATTATAGTACCTGCGCAGGGCCATGCAGGTATGTTTGGCTGTCTGTCGGCTGGAGAAGACCTGGTCATCACTCATTATGGACACCTCGTTCTCTGTGTTAAGGATCTCCAAAGTACTGACCTACAGGGAGAGAAGGAGACCCATCAAAATGCAAAGGTTTCCAATTAAGACTTTTACGACAAGCAATACAGTTAATTTAACAATAACATACTCACATTTAAAATGTAGCTTGTTCCACACTTAAAGCACTATAAGCAATGTAAGATGAAAGATTTAGCACTGACCAAGTTGACCAGCCTGCGCAGGCCGTCCTGGTGGTCGAAGAGCTGCAGCACCGCTCTGAAGGAGAAGGAAATGGAGAAAAACATGGTGGCATGGCAGACGCCTGAAGCGTGGGACGACTCCAACAGCCACAGAGCGTAGGACACCATGTCTGACAGCACACCGTCTGGGAGCGTGCACACCTACAAACACACACACACAGTAGAGATAAAGTTTGAGCCACTTCACCCTCAGCCTGTTCACTCCGCCTCAGTTTGTGCTTTCAAATGGAGGATTTTCACCACATCAAGGTTTATCCAAAACAAATCAATGTGGAGCGGAGGTGGACCATGAAACCCTGACTCACAATACTCCACATCCCCTACCTAAAACGAAACACCATCTAAAGGCTGATCAAGCGCCATAAAAACTGTACTATTATATAAAATGGATAAAATCAAATAAAGCTTAACATTCGTGAAGATGCACCCAATATAAGCCTTTTGCTGTTTTTACTCGATTAATGACTGAAACGATTTATTTGTTTTCATAACGGTGATTAATCTATTTTGTCTGTTGATCGACTTCTTGAGCTATTGTTTCAGCAAGAGTAATTCTAACCTTAACTTGAAGCTAAGCAGTGGCAGCTAAAATGACCTCAATTTGCAAAATCATCTTCATTTGAAGGTCTAATACTAAGCACTTGTGTATGTGTGCATCTCTTGTGTGTGCGTGCGTGTGTGTGTGTGTTAACCGTACCCTCTCCATTGCATCTTGATTGTATGCCAGGTAGTACAGGCAGAGGGAAACTCCAGTTGCTGCCATAGAAGGCCTCGGGATCTCCAGAAGCTTTTGCACTCCTCCATGAGCGATGAACTCTGCTGCGAACTTTTTATGGAGGAGCAGCGAGGCGAGATACTGAAGACAGAAAGAAGAGACGTACTCACAACTTTGACTCCATTAAGAAAACTATCGATCAGTAAACAAATCACTTCAATAGAGATAACATAATAAATATAATTAATGCTTCCCTTAACACTGATTCTGTCGTGTCCCCCAAATTAAATTTAAGACTTTTTAATATGACGTGGAATGAAATTTAAACCGTTTTCAAGGTCATACCGGTCAGATAATGACGGGAAACCAGGTGGGACAATAAGGCTTACAATCATTTAATAAATACATGAATTTATTAACAGTTATATCACATTTTCTCAGTACTTCCCAGCTGTATATAACAGTAATTCCTAGTAATTTAATTAATCAGTTAACATGGACCCAGATGAGCAGCAGAAAATTGATGGATGGATTTAACAATTAATATCAATCACATATTAAAACATGTATAGCTAATAATACTATGTATGGCAGGCAAGAAAAAAAAGACTAAATTAAATTAAAGACTTTTAAATACCGTCTTCTTTATGACGATTCAATGCTTTTTAAGACTTTTTAATACCTGGAGATACCCTGCCTACATAAAACACTTCTGTCTAAACACTATTTCAAATTAAAAACTAACTAGGTGTAAAAGATGAGACACGATTGAGTAAAGTTGGTGAATTTAATCTTTATGGAGCTCAACACAGCCCCACCCACAAAGGTTTAGCTTATCCTCCCCACACAGACACGTTTCTGTGTGGGAGGGGCTGGACGGCTGGACGAGTGAATGATAAGCTAGATGAACGACTGCTTGGCTGGTTAAAGGCTCAATCAGTACCCGTCTAACTATATGAAGTACTATATTTACAAAGGTAATAGAGGAGTTTGATCTGTAAAAGAAAAATCAAACAATAAACCTGTTTATTGCTGTTTTTAGAAACCTAACTGATGTAAACAAACCTTTAACACAATCAGAACATTTATAACATTAAAAAATGTTTTAGGGCAGAATTTTAATTATGTGACAGTATCTCAACATAAAGTATCCAGAGTTTATTTTTATTAAACTTGAATTATCTTTGAATAATGAACCAAGTAACTGGATTAAATAGCTGAACAGATATCTGACTATTTACTGACTGTATGTCTCTGGTCTTTCTTTTATAAATATGAAGTAGAGAGTTTGTATTCAAAGTACATAAAGCCATCAGATTTGAGCGCAGTGATGGGTGACACTTGGACAGGGTGCCCCGGGAAGAATCCAAGTCTCTGGACAAAAATAATCTACATTACTTCAGCAAGTTTATTGCTATATCCACAAAATATTTGGTGGCTTTTCAGGACAACGGTCTTACCAGGAGGGCATCAAAGGTGAGCTGGACATTTTTGGTCTGCCTGAGGTCTATGTAGTTCATCAGCAACGACCGGGTGTCCAGCTGCATGAAGACGGCAAGCAACTGCAGAGGAGAGAAAGATCAGTGACCTCACAGTTGAGTGATAATTGAGTAGTAAGTGTGAGTAAAATTAGAGATTAAAAGAAGAAGATACTCAAAGAAACCTACACTGATTATGGTGAGTTTTTTTTCCTTTATCCATTTTTAAAAAGGGGTAGTCTTTTAAGTACGTTAAAAATGTATATGGGTCATGCACAGTATATATTATGTAGGTGTCTGATGAGGGAAAAGAAATGTCAATTACCACATAACAGTCATGCATTAACAGGGCCGTTACAGGACTCCATCTCTTTATGAACTTGGGCTTTTGGAGCCATGGTGCATACGTGGTTTGCTGTGTCTCATAAAATCCCCACACGTTTTAATCTAAATGTTGTATGACGGAAGATCAGGTTATATAATAATAATAGTGATACACTTTATGGCAGCTCCTAATAGGATTCATAACAAATAGACTTGAGTCCCTCCATCAAAACCCTCTGGAATTACACCAAGAAGAACTTTTTATGGAATAACATGATGGCATAAGGGGCATCAAACACATCGTTCCAAAAATTGGACCAAATTGGACCAAAAATAAGACTACGGTTGCCAATTTGCAGTGCACATTTTCTCCAGCACTTGTCTGAGCTGGTCGGTAATGGTAATGTGGAGGAAGTATCGGGTTATTACTTTCCCTTTGAACTCCCTCCAAGTATTTGATCTGGTCACCAAAATGCGCCTCCCCTGGTATCTCGGCCTCACATTTCTTCTTTATTTGTAA
>NTHP01000449.1:266192-277496 GCA_003416845.1 Oplegnathus fasciatus
TGTAAATATACATAAATATTTGCTGGGGTGAGACCCACCGCTCTGAAAGAGGCATCTAGAGGCCAGTGACCAAAGCAATGCTGGAGAAACAGGTACAGTTTCTGTTGCACAAAACGCTGCACCACCACTCTGCAGGTTAAGAGGAACAGACATCGTGTGCTCGTTAAGGGTGAGTTTCATAAACACATATATATGTAAACACAGTGAATCCCATTTGAACATCCATTTTCTTACTACTGTGATGCTGGAGAGATGGTAGACAGAGTCACAAAGTTTAGCACTGTAGCGACAATTTTCAATATAGTTTTCATATGGGCAGAAAAAAGTCAACATCCAACAGTGACCAACACCAAGTAAAGTCAAAGTAAAAACAGGCAAGAGACAGACAAGTCCACAAAATAATCAAGAGGTCTTGAAATCCAAGTCAAGAATTGGAGCTCTGCATTACTTGACGCTGTCAACATAAAATGGCGTCAAGCATTAAGGTGGACCTGCAGCATTGCCACAGAGTCTGACAGTAGCACGTGTGATGAAGCCGACCTCTTGAACTCCTCCAGCGGGCTCGTGTGGGTGTGCGAGTGGGCTGAGGGTGAGGAGGGCAGCTGCTCGGGCTTCAGGCTGTTAGAGAAGGCATGCAGATGTTTCACCAGGAGACGCACCACCAGCACGTGCTCCTCTGTCGGGCTGAAGGGTTCCTGAAAAGACAACCAGTCACAAAGTGCTACACAAATACATCACACCCAAGCAGCCCAATAAGCTCCCAGTTTTAAAAGCAGCCAATCATAATGCATCCCAGTCCAAAAGCAGCCAAATAATCACCAAAGGCTCAAAGCATTTTCTGTTTTACGGAGTACAGAGGTCTCACACCTTTGAATCATTTGGTTTTTCGAGTATTACAGGGAGTCACTGAGTCTGAACCAGTTAGTTAGCCCCAGGTCAGGTTCATGCACTGGGGAGTTTAGTTTGCCGTTCTGTTTTTAATGTAAGTGGCAATGAGCGATTGGTTTTGTCTGCTCTGTGTGCAGGTGCTGCTATCGGACCGATCTGTGTTGGTACGATTTTGGTCCCAGATTCCAAAAACAGTGGTGACTGAACTGCAGCCGATACTCAACATCAGATCTGTTTGTTTCATCTGAGCATTCTTACCGTGTTAATAATACTTTGTATTTGGTTTCTTCTCTTTTTAATACAATTCAGTGGGCACCCTTTCCACGCCAGGACAACTTGGCAGGGACACTCGCTTCTGTAACCAAAAACTTCCTTCGCATTTATCCCAATAATAATAATAATAATAATAATAATAATAATTCATTTTTTCTCATCCCAACTTGAGGTTGTAAAACTACAACAGTAATTAAGAACTATAGAAAGTTCACCTGATATATTATATATTTAAGCATTTGATACTTGATGTGGATATACAGTATATTTTATTTAATAATCATTTTTTTAAGCTTTTCAATCATTTATTTTTTAAACGATCACTTCATCACAACCGTGATTTATTAAAATGTAAGGATCAAGTTACATTTTAATAAATTACACTGTGGGACACAGAATGAAAGGTGGGACCTCAGTGCTCCATCAACTGCTTACAGCAAAGCTGCTTTGTCAAAATGATGCAATGTAATGCCAGCAAACACAAACATTACCTCTGTACAGTTCCTTCTATATGAATTTAGGCCAAGAATAAAAGAAAATTATTTAATAATCAAATGATTTTATGACTGGCATGTAAAATAAAGATTGCTTAAAATGTAGTAGTATCTTTTGCTTTACATAGAGCAACAGTGTCAATAGAAAGAAACATTTATCACCCACATAAACGTGTGAAGCAACAAAGCGCACCAGATTCAGTGTAAGAAAGCATGCCTTTACAAAACGCAGACAGCAAAAGAGAGCCACACACAAACGCAGTAAAATAAATTGCTCAAATATTCATATTCCAAAGCTTCATTCCAAGATTATTTTTCCTGTCAAGGATACTTCTCTGTTGAAATTCACAATTTACAGTCAGACTGGAGGCCTCATATAGGAAACAGAAAAGTGACGACTTTTGGCGACCATAAAAGCAGAGGGATTTTCTGGTGACAGCAGTGCATCGTAGAGGACGGCCTAATAATGTAATCTCTGGTTTCTCAAATTGTGGGTAAGGACCAAACACTGCTGTTTGTGGATCCCTATATGAAAAGATCGCCAATAACCCTCTTTCAACAGTCAGCCAAAAGTCAAGTCAAGAAGTAATCTGTGACCTAAAGGTAAAAACAGGCCAACATCAACAGGGGACTACTGCCAGTTAATATGGATGGATTGTTTTTTATCCTTTGGGTTGTGGGTGACAATATATAGCGCCAATCACTTCTTCCTTTTTACTAGCCAACATGTTTTTTTAGAAAAGCTTAAACCATTCACATAATGGCAAAAGCCAGATAAAGGATGCAAACTAACCAGCCGTAGCTGATATCTGCCAACATCAGGCAGGAGGGACAATGTCTCACCATGTTTGTCAATATGAGAGAAGTACCCTTGACTGTGACTTAACGGACTGAGGTTTACCTCCAGGAGGCCCCAGAGGGGCGGGGGTGAATGAAAAGGTAAAAGTACTTGGTAGGTGTGGAGGGTCCCAGAGCCTGGTGGGGCGTGGGGTTGGCACGGCATGCTGGACATACTGAGGCGGTACTGCAGCAGCGCCAGCTGTTCACCCGTAACCACCAGGAGGGAGAGGAAGATGAGGAAGAGGAAAGACAACGACAAAAGGTGGAGGAGGAACAACAGCAAAGAGAGAGGATAGGGAAAAGTGACAATAAGGGAGGGTGAGGAAGGAAAAGAAAAGGTGGCAGGAGGAAGGTATATATGAGAACAGGAGAAAAGGAGGCAGCGAAAAAGGAGAGTGCAACAGAAACAATTGGCCAAAACGTTGAGGGGGAAAGGAGCAGAAAACAGGAGAGGAGACAAACAAAAATAAAATATTGACTGTGGGAACACAATGCTTTAACAGCTGGGAAACGATGCAGAGACCTTCCCTACACTCCAGACAAAGAGGATTACATGGTTGTAGGGATGGGAATCATTTCACACACGAAACTGGTGTATTTGTCAAAGGGAAAGAAATCACAACTGCTAAAAAATCCATTAACACATGAATAATAATTACTTGACTGAGTTGTAATGTACCCATGCCATCATGGATAAAAGCTTTATCAACTAGGATATGTGTGACTGGACAAGCATATCCACATGTTTCAAAAATATAAGTGTGACCACAAAAAATGGGCCAGTTTGTGAGTTTTATAATACTCCTCCATTTACAGAAGGATATATTCATATTTAAATGGAATTTTGCATTCCTGCTTTAATCATTCCCATCCCTAATGTCTAACATCATTAACAGAGTGAACTCAAAGCTGTAAGATTTTGTTTTACGCCAATAAAGCTGTCAAAATAATCAACAGTGCCTGTTAACAGAGGCACCACATACAGGAAAATGTATGTTTTGTGGTCTGGTGGGCTAATTCATATTAAACTAATTACATATTATACTGAATTAATATTTGATGGGATCCAACAGTGATAGTTTTGTTAAATTTATACTGTGAATCTGAGAACATCTCTCATTTCAAGCCTCTAATATCTTGTGAGTCATCAACTTGACCAAAAATCTTGTAGTTTCAGTCCACTCTTAACAGGACAGACACACAACACAGTAACTCAACACCGTGGTTAATACATTTTAAAAGGTGAGCATTTAGTGTCGGAGTAGTACGCTTAACACAAACTGAAATGTTTATGATGCAGGTCATTAATCAGCGAAGGGTTTCCTATGCAGCCTTATGGAGCAGTAATGGAGCTCAAGTGCTTGAAATGACTTTTGATACTTCAGCAACATAAATCTTAACTAGAGCTGCAACAATTAGTTGATTAATCGGCTGACAGAAAATCAATCATCAGCTATTAATCATTAATAATATTTGATTAATCGTTTAAGTCATTTTTTTCAAGCTAAAATGCCAAATATTTGACAGCTCCAGCTTCTATAATGTGAGGAGTTGCTGTCTTTCCTTCTGTTACATTATAGTAAACTGAACTGTGCATTTTTCATTGTTTTCTAATGTTTTATACACCAAACAATTAATCGGTTAATTGAGACAATAACTGTCAGATGAATCAGTAATGAAAATAACAGTTAGTTTCAGTCCTAATCTTAACTAAACAACAAGCACTCAATTACTTTAGATTTTAAAGTAACTACAGACAACAATACTGCTGCATAAATACTGAGGAAACAGTGTTTTGGGTGGATAAGCAGGTGTGTGTACTGCATCCTGGCATCACACTAACCATGCAATATATACAGAGAGTGAAAGTGTATATAACTACAGAGCCTCATTCTACATACTGTGTGTATGGTGCAGGTAAAAGGAACAAACAACACCAGCATAAAGTCACACTGTGATTGCTTTTGATGGGTGTGCAACCTAACCTATATTAAATATCACATTAACACATTGTCATCATAACATATTCAAAATGGGAAATTGAATTTCTGCCTTTATCTGATGTACTGCTACTGCAACAGGTTTTCGAGAAACCCTTTGGATGCTTCAAAAAAGTTCTGCAGCGCTCCAATCTTAGCAGTACACTTTCGACTCAAGGTTCAAAGCAGCTCAAAGCTCCTAGCAGAAATAATGCAACTTTATATAAGATATTTTTATTGAAGCTGTGTTATTATGTTGTTTCAAAATGGAGAAGAAATTACAGTATATTTTATTATTTCCCATAAATGTGACTAATGTGACTCTATGGGTCGTGCTCACTCATCACCTCTGCTGCAGAGATTCAGGGAAACGAGGACTCGTGTAAAACAACATATATTGGGGAAAGCTACGCAAGCCTCTTTTAATGTTCCAAATAAACATGATTATTGAATGAATAATTTCAAACACTTTTCTCTCAGTCTGACTGAAAATAAACAGAAAGTAGCCGCCCGGCACGGCCAGTATGGCTAACTGCAGAGGGATCTACACCTCATCACCCTGCAGATTCATCTGCACACGGTTTGTTTGCGTGTGTGAGGCTGAATTTCACTGCGGTTATACTGTATCCTAAAGACACTCAAAAAGCTGACTGCAATGGCAGATTATCTTAAGAGGTCAGAGTGCTGCATGATCCACAAGCAACACCAACAGATCTGATAGGAAATAGTATGGACGTTTGTCCAAAAACCGTAGAGTCAAACATTTCAAAACATAATTTCTGTTGGCGTACTTGAGATAAAATATATCACTGCAGGCAGTAATGTCGAGCATCTCTGCTTGGAGATCCTTGACGTGAAAATGTTTGAAGACCCAGAAACCTTCACCGTGTTGTGACTTTATGTCGGTGTTTCATGTACAACCACACACAGAACGTACTAACAAAACAAACACTTGGTGACACGCACATGCCATCATGCAACGCGAGGACGTGAAAGGAAGCAAAAGCACTACTACTGGGAACACATGCCAGATTCCTTAATGCAGTAGCTCCACTCTGCAGCTACTCATGAGCTATAAATTCTAAAAAGGATTTTAAAAACACATTTCAGATATAACCCAGAAAATAAAGTGGGGAACAGGGATGTCTGCTGTGCATTCACACTGTAAGCAGCTCAAGAAACCTTTTAACCTCCGTCAGCTGATTCGTGTCTCTTTGTCAGTCCAAAAGAACACTTGCACCCATTACAAGGAAATGATGTGCTATTGTGCAATATACTGCTTATCTTTAACACTCCTGGTGGCATGTAGAAATGTGGCTGCTTGCAGTGTGAACACAGAGTTACGGGTGAAGTTGTCCATTTTTTTAATCCCAAGCTTACCTAAGCATGAAAACTCTACAATTCTCTCTATAACTAAGTTTATGGACAACTTCACTCTGGCTTGCTCAGGGTGTTTTTGTATTTACCAGCCACAGTAGCTGGTACATCTTCAAACTCCATACACAATTACACAAAACACAGTTTTAGAGTAGGACCTTATAACAGGAGCTGGTCAGGTGCCAAGGTGGCTCGTAGATAAAATTACCAACCACACGGCTGCTGGCCAGCACCATTTTCCCACCCTGGGCTTGCTCCGAGATGGGACAGAGATGGTGGAGGTGTGGGGGGTGGGGTGGTGGTCAGTCAGTCAACAGCCAGCCGTGCGATGCTGCAGTGCAGGGGAGAGGAGGGGGGAGGTGAGGGAATGTTTCTCTTACCTTCACCTGAGGAGACTGCAGCTTCTGGTACATCTCCAAGGAGTAGTGATGGAGCCAGATCTCCACAAACATCTTCGGACAAACACACAGACTTTTAGCCAACACTAGAACTAGCATCTGTTAAAACGTATTCAATATATTTTTCATTTCATCTTCATTCAATTCATTTTTTTCCAATTTTTCTGAACTTCAAAACATTTCTACCATCTTTCACTTTGAGAACATTTTGTAGCTCAGACACAAAACTCAAGTAATTCCATAAAGAAATCATTATATTTCACTGAACTATGTTAACCTTCTGTATGGAGAAGCACAGTAAACCACAGCTTCACTCATGTCTTACCTGTAACAGTGTTTCGGACCTCCAGATTTCCTGGGCTGCCGGGTCTGCATTAACTGAGGGCTGATGGAATATGTGATGTTTCAGGAGACTGGGGCTGTGAACGCCATATCCGGCAAAAGAAACACTGGAAGATCTGTTGAATTTAAGGTGGGAAGAGAGCGGAATATAAAGCACTTTGACAAAACACAGTATTTTGTTGGTCTGCTGTGTCAAACATTCAATTGTTCAACCTCCACTGGGATTTTCTTCATCAAAACGTTTGTTAAAATACAGCACATGAAAATAACATTCCAATCTTCACATCTTCTTGCTAAAATCTTCCAACAGATATGAGTAATACATTTATTAAACCCTTCTTGCTAGAAATACCTTGGTGAAGGTGCGGTGACAGAGCCTCTGGAGTCAGAGAAAGGGGACGGGGGTACACTTCCTTCACTGGGGAGGAAGTATTTGAGGTAAGTGTCCACTAGCACAAAGTAGGCACTGTCAGTGGAGCTTCCTTGTTGGCCTTGAGGGTAGTTCTGAAAACATAAAGAGTACTGATCAGTTCTCCCTGTGAGGAATAATATGGCAGCTGACAACAGCCAGTTATTTCTCACAATTTTCTGTGTAAAGCATAAATCGTCAGTCAGCTTTGAATGGGTTGGGTTATAACAACTAACTTGTAGAATTTACAGCAAAAACGTAAATAAAATAAAACTTTGATGAATCCACAATTTTGTCTTCAGCCCACAACTTGGGCAAGTTTTAGCAGACAATAATGACTTACTCTCACAATTTTCAAAACACACTTAACTAAAAATATCACTGATAATACTTCAGCAAACTCACCTTCGGCGTGATGAGACAGTAGGCAAAATTGAACATGAAGAATTCAAATGGATCTGCAGAACATTAAGGAATAACCTGCACAATAATGTAAAGTCTGTTCCCTTCCTTGTCTTGTATGAACCCTCCTGTTGTCCTCTGTGTCTGACAGCGACCACTTTGTTGGGAAGTCACACAATAAACAACTGCAGCCGTCACATCTTAAGACAAATGAGACAACTGATTAGAGCTGAAATGATTAGTTAGTTAATCGTTGATCGTAAGAAACAAAAAACAGAGCTGGATGTCTGTTCAGTACACAGTACACTGAAAAACTGTTCAGTGAACAACAGTTATTATCATTATTAGTTATTAGCCTGCACATGGTTTTGTCTTACTAATAAATCCTTGACTTGTCATGTGAAATCCCTCACTGATACCATAAAGAAAACCCAGACAGATGCATGTTTGTGTCAGAAGGATACTGAGAGCAAGGTTCAGAGTCAGCAGACCAGACAGGGGGAACTGCAGCTTGTTGTGGAACAGCGGACAGTCTGGGAGAACTCCCTCCTGGATGCAGGCCTTCACAGGACCCTTCAAGACGCACCAAGGATGAGAATTCAGGTTGTTAAACAATGAAATAAGCTGAGGTGGATATGACAGATACCAGTTACAATTATTCAGCTGTAATAGCCTTCAGTCACCCTTTTCCTGCACTACATCATACATGACAAACACGCTCAAAGATTATATTCCACAGCACAATTTACTGAATGAAAACCTTCATTTTCACTTGTGACACATTTTGACTTGCTCCTATATTTTAAAATGTGTCCCAATATAATGATATAGATACCAAAAACACAGACAGATGTAAGCATTTAGTTCCCCTACCTCAACCCCAGATCTAAAACTGACTTTTGTTCAACTTTAACATTCTTATTAAAAATTACTGTAGAATTCTTATCTTAATCTATTGAATCAAATCATTTAAAAGCATATTATCAACATAACTGCCAACTATAAGTACAAGGGTCAAAATCACAGCTCTGCATTGACATCAGTTTTTATGCTTTAATGCACCATGCCTGAACTACATAATACTGCCTTATTGATCACTATTTGCCAGCAGTCATTCTGTCACCGCAGATGCTCTGTTGTTTTCTGAAACACACTCTGCAGGAGGCATCCAGCTTAGCAGTTCAGTTGGGGTTTGAAAACAAAATAAAGAAACACGCCCAGGGGAAGTGGTGAACTTCTGCTTGACACATGTATTAGAAACATGTCTGCCAGCACATCAAAACTGGCAAAAAATGTAATTAGATGCGTACAGGGTGCTCTGCTTACATGGAGCACTCAATGTTTTCATTGATAAAATATAATCAAACATGTGTTGCAGATGGGATACCAGTACTTGCTCTAAAATAATAGTTAAAAAGATTAAAAACACTGGTCTCACACACTCACACACAAACTAAGTGCATCTAATGATGTAAGCACAAAAGAGACAAATGTTCTTACCGGGAGATAATTGACAGGTATTTCATATTTGTACTCTTCTGCTTGAAGTTTATACACGAGCTTCATCATTGGCCCGCTGGAAACAAAATCAGATAAGAAAAAGAACAACGTCTGATTTGATTCTTTAAACAAACAATGAGCAGAATAACACTTTGCTGATGTGAACACACTTCGCTGTGATCAAAGAGAAAAGAAACTGTACCTGGGGTTTAGAAACTCCATGGCGATGTTGTACTCATTGCTCCGGGAGTGCAGGAGTCTCAGGTTCCAGCCAGCAATGATGCCGTCCAGACTGCCAAACACACTTTCCACCAGCCAGGGGAAAATCAAGTGCAGCTCCTGAAGGGAAACACACACATTTACACTGTAATCATCAACTGGAAACACATTTTAACACAGTATTTTGACTGCCGTGGCAGACAGCTCACTTCTAACGACCAGCAGTGAAAAACTGCAACTGCAACTATTATCTAAATTATGTATTGAGTTAGTCAAAGCAGCACTATGTCTGTCTGCTGTTTTTTATGTATTTTTGAAAATGACAGGAGCCTCTGACTTCTGTGACATAAGACACACAGAATAACAGACAATAAAAGCTCCAAAACTGATTCAGGTTCAGACTCATAATGTAAATAAATATTAATAGAACAGTGAAAGAATGACACTTTTGCTTTTCTCTAAAACAAAACAAAAAACGCAGACATCAGACATAAATCATCATGTCTCCTAACTCTGGTTACTTGAGTTAGCAGAGGAAGTTTATTGCTGATTATGAACCAGTGCCGTCCTCAAAGAAACTCTGTGGTTGCAGTCTCACTGACACATTATAGGTACTGAAGCTACAGACAACAGTGCAAACTCAGACTTTTTCATACTGCTGCCTCACACTCATCCTTTGTGTCACTCACTGAAACATTAACAGCACGACAGCTGCTGTCAAACATTACTCCCCCTGTCCACAGCGACGCCCTCACATGCCAAGAGGAACAATAATTTATCGCATACTGTGTTATCTTGGTGCGCTCATGTCTGTAACACACGAGGGCATGCATCATTGATTGTACTAACTGACATCTGAACACGAGAAAGTCCAGAAAGAGTAATCTGCAACTCCACTATGACCATGAATTTCTCTAATACAGCGAACATTAAACCTTTTTCTCTTGTATTCTGAGCATCTCTTTCTGCGTGCAAAGCACAAATTACAGCACAAAGTACACATTTCCTTTTAAGAGAAAGTGAAAACACTCAAAGTGAAACTCTGAACTCACAGCACCGGCAGCTGTCTCCTCATACTGAAAAGCACTGAACATAAAAAGGTTAGGTCAGCCCTGCTGTGTCCAGTCAGGAGACAAACAGCTGACTGAGTCTGTAATGCTGTGTCATGTACAAACCCAATGGCATTCCTTACCAAATATTTCTGAGCCTATAATCTTCTTCAAACATTGTGTGGAGACTAACAAGAACGCCACTTTGCTGTGTAGTGTTCAGACAGCTGCTGTACTGGGACTGCATGTGTTGTTTCAGTATACAAGTATGACCACAAGTCAAAAACCAAGCATTTTTACATAACTTCTTATCTTATCTGGACATATCTTCTTATCTTACATCCTCACAGTGATCAGTCATTTCAGCAAATATACACTTACCTGGACTTCCAGTTGTGATGTTGTACACAGCTGTATGCCATTGCTCTCACATATCTGTGATCCTTACAGTGAACCTGCTATAGTCACTTTTATTTTTAATATATTTTTGACATTTTGTGAATATGGAACCTGCACCTTACGTTCACCAGCTGTTATTAACATATGTTATCACCACAGTTAACCAGTTTACATCTTTGGCGTTGCGGTGTTGTGTATATTTTGGATCGCTTCACCACCACTGCATCACTGTTTGACCTTAGAGCTGCAACGATTAATCGATTAGTTGTCAACTATTAAATTAACCGCCAACTATCATCGATTAATCGTTTTGAGTCATTTTTTTTAAAGAAAAAGTGTCCAGATTCTCTGATTTCAGCTTCTCAAATGTGAATATTTTCTGGTTTCTTTCGTCCTCTGTGACAGTAAACTGAATATCTTTGGGTTGTGGACAAAACAAGACGTTTGAGGACGTCACCTTGGGCTTTTGGGAAACAGTGATCAACATTTTTCACCATTTTCTGACATTTTATGGACCAAACAACTAATCNATTAACCGAGGAAATAATCGACAGATTAATCGATAATGAAAATAATCGTTAGTTGCATCACTGTTTGGCCCATACCGTTAACTACGATATTTTTGGATTTGCACAGTCAATACTTCTATTTATGACACCTACCATTAACCTGTTCCATTTCTGACACTGTGTACACCTTACTGATGATCTTTATACTTTATTTTCTTATTTGTTT
>NTHP01000449.1:281181-303454 GCA_003416845.1 Oplegnathus fasciatus
TATTAATAGTTATATTAATAGTAGTGGCCTGTAAGGATATTACAAACTCAAAACAAATTGTGTTTTTATGTTTTTATTTCATCATTTTGTGACTCATTCACAGACAGTTAACACAGTTTCATCACTCAGATCTTGATCTCAAAGTAGAGTTGTGAAGTTTAAAAAAAGTTTTGCTTATGCGAAACACACAACTTTATATAAACACTGAGAAAATGTACTAAATTCTAGTATATAAAGAAAGAAAACTATCAAAAATAGAGTTCTTTAATATACATTGAAGTGAATAATAATTATTAGTTACATGGCAGAATTAATAAGCTATACATAATGTATTGTCAAGCAAGGTCCATGTCATGTGTGCGTTTCCACTGAGGCCTGTATTCAATCCATTAGGTATGTGTGAAGCCTAGATCTTATCTGTGTAGATCAGCATCACATCTCAGAACAAACATAAATACATGTAGAAAACATTATATGTTTTTGTTAAACACAGTTAAATGTGTAGCAGTAAGTTGGGCAAACACTTTTCTTGTTTAGTCTTCTGTCATTAATTTATACTGTATATATAGTTTAGATATTTCTGTCTGCACTGTGTGTGAGATCCTGACACATTTTCACCTGCATGTCAGTCCATTCTCAAGAATTCGCACTTCTGCAACAAATTTCATATCAGCTATCTGGTGCCATGTTGCAGGAGCACTGCAGGGCCGGTTTATAAAAGGCATAAATAGATATTTTGGATAGAAAAAGGGACATATTAAAAAAAAATGTTGAAGTGTGGATATTTGTAAATTCATAACATTTATGTAAAAGTAAGGTTTCCCACTTTAGCCCACTAGTTTCTCTAACACTACAAGTAGCAACTTTAAACTCAGATAACTTAGCGCAAACTGTTTTTGGCATCACTGAGCTAATTATGTATCACTAATTAGGACATTTTATTCAAAGCAAATGGTAGCTTGTACTAGACAGTTAATAAGCTTACATCATGTGCATCACTTCCCTTTTAACTGTGTCTACTCGTCTCTGTTGCCAGATAATACAGTCTGTTGTGAACCATCAGCAACAAATCTGCATGCTTAAATGTGTCATACACCCATAATCTGAGGTGTGATTTATCATTCAGACACCTGATGCCACCATGCTAGCCTGAATTTCTTACTATCTTTGACAAAATAACAGTTTCAATTTTAGCTGAAGCTTAGAGCCAACTATGTCCCAAACCATAATGAATATCACTAAAAATATACAATATTCTTCCTTCTGCATGTTCATTTTCATTGTATCTAAATGTCAAAATATTCAGGATGGGGATATACTAATCTCTTTTTTTTATTTCTGTCAGTCTTTAATGGCAAATATAGTTGGTGTCACTTTACCAGCTGGCTTTATTTGCTCAAAAAGCAAACATTCTTGATTAAATCGTTCTCTGTCCTCTGCATGTACAGGATCTGTTGTCCATAGGAAGTCTCTGTGGTCTCCAGGTGACTAGAGGGGAATCTCAGGAGGGTTGTTCCTCCTCACCCGGGCTTTCCTGCTCTCCTGTTTCAGCTTCAGAGTGCGGAGTTTCTGCTGCCGGCGTTTCTCGCGGTACCACAGCTGCTCACAGTACTCGTCCACACTCAGACTGTTGGTCCCCACCATGTGCAGGTCTTTGTAGCTCCTCAGAGGAAGCTGCTGGGGATGCTGGGGCAGCCACGAGTTCCTGTGCCCCGGCAGCGGAGATGGTGGATGAAGGGATCCCGACTGGCCGAGAAACCCAGCAACCCCAGCTGAGCCAATCTTCCCGAGGACGACAGGCCCCGGGTGGTTCTGCTGGTAGCGGGTTGGGTGGAGGCTGTCGTTGGGGATAATGTGAACACGGTATCGGGCCAGGACCTGGCTGTAGGAGTGCTCGCGGCTGGTGCAGGTGTACAGGCCTGTGTCAGCCAGCTCCAGGCGTTGAACCAGCAACCCCCGCTTCATGTGGAAGGAGCGGTTGTCATCGCTCTGAGGGAGCTAAGAGCGGGAGAGAGGGCGATAAAAAGACAGATGAGAGGATGATATTCAAGTTGTCAGTTCACTCTCTTGTAATTCACATGCAGTGAACCTATCACAACGAATAAAAGACTTTACAGAGTTGTTCCAGCTGAGGAGTTCTGTGTATATTTCCTTCATACTGCAGCTGCACAGCACACTGAGGCTACAGTAACATTTCACTGAAACACAGTCAGATTAGTAAAGCAATTTAAATCAGTTTGACAACAGAACAGCCGATTTAAGAAAATACAGTATAACATGCATCTCAGGCTTTCTTTGATGCTTTCCTTTAATATTTTTTTATGGTGTGCTGTAGTGTTAATAATAATATCTGTGCAGAAAAGAGTCAGTGTGGATCTGCAGTGGCAGGAAGATTGTGACAGGCGTCAGACAGGCTCTCTTTATAACCAAATACTGAAGTTCAGGTTCACCTGCAAAACGTCACTGAAAGTCTGTCTGGGTCTGGGTCAGTCTGGGTGTCTTGCTTATATGTAGAAGGGATGGGGGGCCTTTTACAAGTCTGTGCCCAGGGTCCCATTGTCTCATAATCTGTCCATGCCAATAAAGTGTCACATTTCAATGAGGATACTTCTAACAAAGAAATAATCACACTACTAAAAGTACTTTGTTCTGTATACATTAATATAACCATGATGCTGTATTAGTCAAAGTTTGCATTAACGTTGTCATGCTGAACTCTTGAAATCACACTCAGTTTAGGGGATTTTCACATTTTAAGATTAAGGAGTACACAGTCATCTGTGTTACGGGAACATTTTTACAATCGGGCTCACAAAAAGCTGCAAAAACACTTGGAGAAATCCTCAGAGTTGCATGTTTGTAAGGCTTAAAACAAGCCTTTCACAGCCATCTCCCAGGACACCGAGGGAACTGACAGCACTCTGCATTTTTCTTACTTTGACAAAGAGGATTTGTCCGTTTCCCTCACACAGTCGGTCATAGTCTTCCAGTTTGTGAGTGATATCTATATCCTTACAGGGGATCTAATTTTAACATAAAGCTAACATCACTTTAACTAAAGGTAGTTCAATCTGAGTGACACGCAAAACTTCAAGGAAGGGAAAACTGTTTGTCACCAGCTGGGTAGATAGTTGAATTATCCTCGGAGAGATATTAAAAAAGTCACCTTTCTGCTTTCTTGTGTCTGGCTGAGAGTTTGCTGCTGGCTCTCTGTGTGCTGCACCGTCCACCTGATTTCAGCCTGCGGTGACCGAGGAGCACACTCCAGGAAGGTTGAATTTCCCTCCACACCGTAAACCAACTTCACCTCCACAGAGTCCGAATCTGACAGAGGAAGACACAGAAATATATTTAGCATGTCGAGTGTCAAGAAGACAAGAAATCTTCAGTATGGTCAGTGTGAAAGACAATACTCAGTGGGCAGAGAAACAAAAACGAGCACGGACACAAGCTGGTCAAGAACAGGAAGACATATGAACATTTTGTAGAAACATTTATATTAATAGTTTTTGTCCAATACAACATTTTAACCCTTCCTTAATTGTTAGAATCATTATTGCCACCAACTTTGCTGGGAAGCAGCAAAACTGCAGTAACACAAAGCAACTCCTAGAGTGCGCCCTACTTCTGCCTGCAGAACAGAATGGTAATGGAAGGTATTGTACTGTATACTGTATCATCGTTCAGTACTGTATATTTTCTGTATTATGGTACTTCAGCAATAGTGCATGACTGCAAAAATAAAGTATGAACGACTGGAAAAAATGACATCCAGTCTTGCAAAATGAACGATAGCAGCACAAATTTAAAGTTCTTTTAAAATGATAGCAGACGTTCAGTGTGTCCCAACTCCAAACTACATACTTACTGAATACAGTGTACTATAATGGTCTTAGTATACTGTTCTTGCAGTTAGTGTACCATAAATCTACATATTAAAACGTTTAAATGATACAATTCATACAGATGCAGACTACGCCCTCAATACTTCACATTTAATAATGAACTAAAACATGTTTCTTTCCAAAGATCATCATCATCTCCTGTTTGGGCTTTACAGACGTTTTACATTAACCCTGTTTAACCACATGTTCATGAGTCCATAAAGGGGATTTATGCAGATCTCTCATGGAGCCACCAGCCAAACAGCCGTCCCACTGTGACGTTTCACATTCCATCTCCACGATGGCACTTCAAAATACGTAATCAATCACAGAGTGTATATGTAAGTGGAAATCCTCAGTTTCTAAGTGCGTTCAAACCAAGCTGGTTGTCCATTATGTAACTGATGACAGGAAAATAGTTAAAGCAGAGACAGTTTATTCGTATCAGACGGCGGAAATCCTTACTGTCCTCTGTGATTGGGCACTGACTCCAGGGGTCTCCGTACTTTACATCCTGTCTCCGCGCCCGCCTGACACACACACACACACACACACACACACACACACACACACACACATTTAGAATATATTTAGAATATGTCTGTTGTGTTTATGTTTGCAAATGCATGTACTGTGTTGTCTTAGCAAGAAACTTTTGAACAGAACTTTTGCTTTAATTTGAATTGAACTCTTTTTTCAACTGAATTTAATACTAATAGTTTATTTGTCCAACTATCATCTTATTATTCTTCACTGGCTTTATATCATTTTACTGTTTCATCTAATCTCTTATCATTATCCTCTTATTTATTGTCTGCATTGCTCTGTGATGTATGAAAACATGCTAAAAATAATGTAGGTTAGCGTCTATGTGTCTACGTGTGCGCACACTAGAGTAGACAGTAGACTCATCAGTCAAACAACAGCTGACAGCAGCAGCAGAAGTGTAGTTGCCTTCAGATAATGTTGTATAACAGCATTAAATCCTCCTGCTCTCTGTTGTTACTGGGCTTCTGCCGGCTCCTCAGGGGTGAAAATATGAAGCTACTGTGATTATGAATGAGGACACATGGAGCAAGAACAGGCTATGAAAATACAGAATGTTGTTTCAGCCATGGTAAAGAGTGTTGTCACGTCTCCTTCTCCTTCTAGTTTGACCTCTCTCTGTCGTTTTCTGACCCTGCTTCCCTTCCCTGCACCCCCTCCTTTCTTTTCTTTACGTGCTTTAGACTGTAACATATAGACTGTATGTCTCTGAAGGTCTCTCTACCCATTTATTTGTCAGCCTTTCCTTCACCAGCTTCCCTCATTACCAGGTCTCTCGTTTTCTCTCCATTAGTCTTCACATTTAGAGTCGCATTAAGGATGTTAACTCTCTCACTCTCATGCTCATTCTCCCTCTTCATTCCTCTCCCCCTTGCTCTTCAGAAGGTGTCAAGTCCATTTCTCTCTCTCCCACTCCTTCCTTCTGCTGTTCTCTCTCTTCAGATGTTTGGTTAAACATCTCATTTTGAAAACAAACTGAA
The DNA here is from genome assembly GCA_003416845.1 of Oplegnathus fasciatus. Lineage (NCBI taxonomy): Eukaryota > Metazoa > Chordata > Actinopteri > Centrarchiformes > Oplegnathidae > Oplegnathus > Oplegnathus fasciatus. Next base: position 286,592 of record NTHP01000449.1, read on the forward strand.
CCACAAACATAAACACTGACTGTACTTCCTCACTTTTTTATCCTAAGATGGGCCTCATGGGGCTCTGAAGGGACGATCCTGCTGACTCCTGAAACACCACGGTGTCACGATTTCACAAGGTTTTGACTCAATATTGTCGAATCTGAGTTATGCTGTTAACACGAGCTGCTACTTTGCAGTGAGAGTCTGGGATTGTTCAGGATAAGTGAGGAAAAATGTAACAGCTGGGTTAACATCTTAAAGAAACTCTTATATTCAAGTTGCCTCAATTTATTGTAAACTCCGTCTCACTAATGATGACGAGGGCCTGTTCAGGTTTCAACGGCTGTAGAGTCAAGAGAAGCTCCGACATACTGCATTAGCAACAGTAATTTCAATTTTTAATTTCAATTTCTATTGCTGATTTTGACACCTTGTGCAGTCCACCTGTTGTGATTATCTTAGCTGGGAGTGTGACATTTAATATACCTGTCAGATTAGTAAGAAAATAAACATTTCATGGTCATAAACAACCTAAATTGTGTAACATTTATTTAATATTATCCCTTCATGTAACCTACAACTGTATATTTAGTGCATTATTGTCTATCTTTGTAATATGTTCTATTATGTACTACTATGAATATTTTTGTTATATGTACTATTGATTGAATTTAAATTGTATACTGTTTGAATTGACACCTGTTAGCAAATAACACTACAAAATGTGGTTAAACCATGAAACCTGGTAACCATTTTAAACATTCTGACATGAGGAAGATTTGGATCGAATCTGTCTGTATTTTAATAAATGTATGTTTGGAGTCAGTGTGCAGCTGTTACCGTGACTACATGTCCATCTAATTATGCTCCTTCAGCAATAAAACAAGACTGAGAGTCTGCAGCCGTACTCTGTGAAGCTGTATAGGCACAGCATAGGCGAGTATAATATTTCTCATGTTCACCATATTAGTTTAGTGTGTGTGTCAGCTGTACTTTGTGTTTAACATAGCATTAAACACAAAGTACAGCTGAGGCTGATGGGAATGTCATTATTCTTGCAGGTATTTGGTCATAAACCGAAGTTTTTGGGAATTAAAATTTTAGCCTGATGATGTGCCACTCGAGACTCATCCTGATCCTCTAGTGTGTCTCCCCTCCCTGTGCCTCTTTACCTCTTGCTGGTGGGGAAGAATCGGGAGCAGGTCTGTCCGTCCCAGGAGCAGTAGGGGTCTCTGGCCAGGCAGCACTCAGCACAGTCGGTCCCGTATAACTCACACCTCTGGAGCCCCAGCTGGGCCACGCCGAGCTCACTGGACACATACAGCTGTTGCTGTGGAGGAGGAGTGAGAGAGAAAAGCAGGGGGAGGAAGAGGAGAGGGGGAGAGTCATTACATTGTTGTGGGTTTACCATACCTCCTACAGTGCTGTTACAAAAAGGGAGATGAGAGTCAGTTTTCTGCTTTGGAATAATAGAAACAGAAATATGAAAACATCATTCTTTTTCAGTTTATTTCATCTACGAGTATCTCAACAAAAATGTGGTTTGAACACAATTTGTCCCATTTTTGTTTTTTATGAATACGAAAACATGGAAAAAAAAAATAAAATGTTAGCTGAGGACTCTAGGCTTGCAGAATCATTGTCATTGTAAAGTCACAACTGGAAGTTCATTTTCATAAAAGGGTTTCTGCCCTTTTTTTTATTCCTTTTATTAGTTTTGGAACCTGAGTGACAGCGTGGATTTAATCACGCTGTCACTCCAGTTTTCCATCAGATCTACTTTATATAACTGAATTGAAAAAGGGCCATAATCAGTGTTTCTTTTTTCTTTTTTCAAAGCAACTTATCTGGATTAATACCACAAATGCACAGACAGACACATGAGAAGACGGACAGATTAACAGGCAGACAGATAGACCTACTCTCTTGGTTGACAGCTCCATGCTCAGGATGGGAGTGGGACTCTGCAGGACAAAAGGGAAAATGGATGAATTTAGATACCTGCTGCATTACACAACAGAATTTATCCTAAAGTCAAGTTTCTACCCATTTAGAAATCATTGTAAAATGGTATAAATGAATGTGTTTCATTATAATGTAGACATGCGATACAAACCCAGAGCAATTCATAAACATGAAACACTTTGAATATAGTAGTTTTTACACTGCGATGAATGGCAACAAATAGCCTCTGCTGAATCAAGGAAAACACCCTGAAAGAAGACGGGAGGCTTTTAAGATGAACACAAAAACTGTTGTCATTGCTCCTTAAGAAAACTGATATTTCAGCCTTGCAGAGGTTGAGGAATGCTTCAGAGCCACGTTAAATACTGCTGCTGGCTTTGAGGTCAGGGCAGCTACTGAGATTAGAAATCTAATGAGTGTCTTTTTCCTTCAGAGGGCTAAATTACCCCACAGCTCCATTTTTCTAGCTCGCTGACTTGTTTCAGCGTTTCACAAAGGGAGTAAATGACCCCTGACCACTCTGAGCGGAGGGGTCGAACTGAAGGAGGAGGGAGAGATAAAGGAGAGTATGATGGAGGGAAGGTATCTTTACAGTGATCTGGCTATCCTGTGTCCTGTCACAGCCAACAAACTGACCGACCATTCAAGCGCCTCCTCTTTGAAACCCAGTCAGGGTGCAAAGCAGCCTTCCTCTGGCTCAACGCAGCCTTCAGCGGACAGAAAACTATGAAATAAACATCGCAGGTTATCACATGGCTGCACAGTCAATGCCAGCTGGTTTACCCCTGAACCTGATTCTGTGTGAGGCCGGTGGAAATGGGTTAGTTCCTGTTTGAATCTCAGTTATAAGTAAACAGACATCTGGTATCCTGTTTGTTTGTGGCTGTATTGGCATGTTGTGCTTTTCTGTCTTTCTTCCTTCCTTTCACCTGTGCTCTCTTTTAAAGCTTTACTTCCTCCTGTAATTTTCTCTTTCCTTTTCTTTCACTTCTTTTAATTCATCTCCTCCACATGTCCTCCTCTATTTCTGTCTCTTCTCTTCTGTTCTTTACGTTTTTTTGTCCTGCTGTATTTCTCTATTTTGGCCTTTTCTCTCATCTTTTTTCTCCTCACTCCCCTCGCTCCTCTCTTGTCTTCCCTATGAGCTTATTTACATAGAGGACCTTGGGAAATATGTGCCCCGCTATCTGTTTTTCTGTTTAGTGGAGTTATTCCAGACAAATATGTTCCATTGGAAACAGCATGCAAGGCCTCACACAGCACATCCCATGGTGCAGGGCGGGCAGATGGGCACTGGGAGACACCAAAACAAGCTCTCAGATTTTAGCCATAAAAGTCTTGTGGGTGTGTTTGGCTGTGCAATGGGGGCTTTAAGGTTCTGTGGGATAATGTGAGCAGAAAAAATAAACTACAAGTACCTGCCTGACTGAAAGTGACCTGAAAGATCCAGGTAAAGTAGATGTTGAGTAGTAGAAGAGGTTGGACACCAAATATGAACTTCATATGAAAAGACCTGTTTTTTGTTGACTTGCACAGGAATTATTAACAGGTTCTGGGTGCCAAGAAAGTTGTCAAAAGTAGTAGTCGTTCAAAAAACTGTATTGATAGCTCACCTGGAAGACAGTCAACTCCTCCAGTATGATCTCCTCTGTGTCCCAGTTGCCTTTGATGACCGACACTGCCTTCACCACCTTCCCATCATCTGAAAAAAACAAACAGAAAAGAGCATTTACTTATACATCAATACACAGATAACGTACGTACACTGGTGCACGGTGCAAACACAGTAGAAGTAGTAATCTATTATTTTAATGCAAAACCACACAGAGAAAACAGTTGATTCATTCATATTGAGGCTGTTTGTCCCCTGGTATGACACATTTTAAACAATACAAATGCTTTCACTTTACCATAATGAATTAGGCTGACCTGTAGGTTTCAGTAGCTGTTGGTACCTTCAGGTAGAACTTTTTAAGGTGTGAGAACACTGTTGCTAGGCGACTAATTTTGTTTCCTAATCAAAAATGGTGAAGAATTTTGTGATTATTGTTTTTTAATACTTTTTTTTAAAGTTGGTTTATTGGACACAACATGTGACAGCAGCAAATCATTTCTGGTTATTCTATATTTAAACTATTATGTTACTTGTAAATGATCCACTTTTCAATTTCTGTCAAATTCATTTTCTTTATCTCTCCAATTTTTTATTTTATTTTTTCCATTGAATAAATGTCCTGAATAATATCTAGCAGTTGCACTATGCACTTTCTCTCGAGTGTCAGCTTTATTCCAGTTTCTTGATATCGACTTTTCAGCATCATTATTGACAGACATCTGTCTGCTCCTGTAGAACCTCCTCAGTGCTCCACAGCTACATCACAGCAGAGTTGTTTGGAGTGGCATATTGTTTTTTTTCTGTTTATTATATTGCAACGTCATGTTTAAAAATTAGAAAAAAGTAGACGATATCAAAACAGTTAAGAAAAACTTAAAAAGTTATTTCCATGGCGTCCAACAACTTTAAATACATCAGCATTTGTCACAACATGTGAACTCTGAGCTGCCAAAAAATGTCTACATCAGTAAGTCGTTTAAATGGATGTAAACACGAGTAACACGACTTGAAGATACCATGATTATGTTATGACCTGACTTTTTGTTTTTAAGGTTTTTCCTCTCCAAGCCACTAAACATTCTGTAACTGTTGCCACGGTAACACAGCACGCCTTCTATAGTGGTAACCGTAGCAACGGAGGAATCCAGAAACGAAACGCACACAATGTAAGAAACATCAGGGAGGAGTTATGGGATTTTGTGTACTTACAACTACTACACACACACCAGCTGTTACAGTGAGACTACACACTGTGTGTGAGCACAGTACTAAAAGCACACACAGCAGCACAAACACACACACACACACACACATATCAGCTCACAAGGACACATACAGGCACATATGTACAAAAACAAACTGAAATGGAGATATTCAAGTAGAAGAACTGCAGACACACACACACCTACACACACACACACACACACACACACACACACATAATGTCAGGATGCTCTCAGGGAACCTCATAAGCCTCAGAGATCTCACTGTGGGAAATGTGTGTGTGTGTGTGTGTGTGTGTGTTTACAGCTGTGCATGAGTACCAGACTGAGACTATTACATGCTGTGTGTACGTGCGTGTGTGTTTATGCATGTGTGTGTCTCTACAGATGAGTCTGCCAAACAAGCCTGCCGTACAAGGACTAATGATGTATCTGTGGCCATCAGAGACCTTTGTAACATTTCATTTTGGAGTCGAGATAAAATCTGGTAACTTTGTGTTTGCGCTCCTCCGACGGCAGGCCAGCATTTCTTCTTCTCTGAGCCTCAACCCAATAAGGCAAAAAAATGAACGTGAAGCCACCACAAATCAAGAGTAAGCTCAAGCTTGAAAAGGTTGACAGGGGCTCTAAAAGAACTCCATGATGAGCTCCTTTAAAACTGCATGTTTACTATACAAGTTCATCAATAATATCTCAAAATATACAGGATCCAGTCTGTAAAATATTTTGTGAGCCAAAGACGAACTCAAACAAATGTTGACAGACATCTTTCATCTACTCTCCAAATGTTCTTATTGGACCTTCATCAGAAGGTACTATATTTGTTGAAGCTGTTTTGTGATTGCTGATTTGTGATTTTGTTTTTCTGCAGTCAGTTTACTGCTAACAAAGCTAGCTATCATACTAGCTGTCTAAGACTAATGTGTTACTAATTTTACTTGTTCCTTTTTGCCTGAGACGGTATCGTACCAGTTCATGTACTACACTAGTAGTGGGTACTGTTTGTGTACTGCTATTTCCTGTAAGTTTAAGTTTTGAGTTAATTGGCTGTTGTATATTTTCTATTTTATTCTAATCTTATTTTTTATTTTCTATATTTATAATTGATCTATTTTATTCTATTTTAAGTTTCTCTATTCATCTGTACTTATATCTGTCTTTGTGCTGCTGTAACACCTGAATTTCCCCTCTGGGGATCAATAAAGGATTATCTTATCTTATCTTATCTTCTTCCTGGCACGAGGGGAAGTGTAATTTGACAGTTATTCTTTACTTTTGTGAATCCAGTTTTCTTGTTACTGCACTAATTCATTTTTACAAAACATAATGGTGCAGACGGACCAAAATTCACTTCCCATTCATTTCTATTATGAACGGGGCGAGAGCTCAGTCTGACTGAACTTTGACATGTGAAATCGTGATGCTCTCCAGTGTCCAGCCGGCTTGAGAGAGGTGCTGGGACTGACCTCTCATTCAGGAAATATTGTTTGTTTATATTCTTGTTTTATAACTGCATGATGAAATAATACAAGAGGAGATAAGATTGATAAGAAGCCATATAACCGACAACTTCATGGACTGCTGTGTTAGCTCCCAAAGTTTATGTTTGCAAACCATCCGCACTATTTGTGAAATGAACTTGTTCTGAAGAAAGAGAGTAAACACTTCAGTCTCTCCCCAGTCCAACCAGTGCTGTGTTGGTGGCCACTGAGGACGGCACTGGAGTCACATGAGGTTAAAGTTTCTTCCTCATGAGCACAGTATTGTTAATGGTTGGATGAGAGAGTTATAGCAATTCCCCAGTTTCTTATAAATGCTTTCCTAAACACATCTGAATTATAATTAGCCGGTGAGTTTGTACCTTGTGGTTAATATTTAGGACCTCCAGTTATTGGAGGTCTGGGGTCATTGCTCTGGGAAAGTCAGATTCATGGATCTGGTCCTCTGCATACCAAACACAGGAACAGACCTCTTCTCTCTTCTTTCGGTTTAAAAAATGTGATGATAAGAAAATTGCCTCATAAACAAGCCAGTGTTTCTGAAGTGGGAATGTGTTTTATATATTTTAGTAATACTCGCTTGTTATCACATTGCCACGTGCAGTTACTATTCACAGAAAACTGTTAAATGACTTAATTTTGATAAAGGACGAGGCTCTTGGTATTTTAGATTTTCCTTATTGTCAACAAACCCCATGAAAAGATTCAAACCAACACGGGATGTATCTACAAACAAGCACTGTGTGTGTATCAAAGCCTGATATAGTATCTTCTTCCTCTGGGCCACAGAGCTTCATTGTTGTCCAAAAACTATTAAAATCAAATCCATGAGTTTATTTTGACTTTTGAGTTTATTATCCCAAATACACTATCGCTGCAGGGCCTTACCCTTTAAAATGTCTGAATAAGTTCAAAATGTCCAAACTCACAGCTGTGTTCTGCACTATTATTTACGACTTACTAATTCTAAACTAAACTCTTCAATAATTAAACCATTGTGTGTTATAAGTTTGGTTACATGAAGGGGAAAACATAACAACTAGTAAGACAGTTTGCTGTAAGACAAAAAAAGTAGGCGAGGTAGATCACTGAAACCAGAGAATTGTTTACAACTGCTTAAAACACCACAGAGTGCGTCACAAAAAGAAATAAAGCAACTGACATAAATACAGAATTAGGAACAATAAAAACACCATAACACAGGAATAAATGAATTACAAAAAGGCAAGTCCAAATAGGTGAGCTGCTTTTTTTAAGGTGTTCACAGATCTAAAGTCCAAAGTGAGCGAGTTCCAAAGTTGAGGAGCCACAACCTCAGAAGCACAGTCTCCTTTAGTTTTAAGCCTGGAGTGAGGAACAACCATATACTGTAGGGCTGCAGCAGATCTCAAATGTAGGCAGGTGTCTGACCAAACAGAGCTCTATAAGTGATCACAAGAACCTTGAATTGGAAGTAAAGAGAAATCAAGATCGGTGTTACATGAGACCTTTTGGGGACCTGGTCTAAAGGTCTGCAGCAGCATTTTGGACAACTTGTAAACAATCCAATGATGCTCAGCTGAGGCAGGTGAAGAGGAAGTTACAATAGTCAAGACAGGATGAGATAAAAGCGTGAATTATCATCTCCACCTCCACCTGAGACACAATGGGGCTGAGTTTTGCTCAGAGTTTCTCTGCTGGAAAAAACAGAACACCTGACATGTTGGTCCAGACTCAGAGAACCGAGGCCGTCCATTACCTTCGGGACAAGACTGTGTGGAGCAGAAATAAGAACTTATGTTTTGTCAGCATTGAGCTGCAGGAAATTATCTGCCATCCAATTCTTTTTATAGAGTTTAAACAGTTACTGAAAACATTTTCAGGCTTAAATGTGATGTTTAATTGAATATCGTCTGCATAAGCTTTTAAAGACGGCATTTAAAGACTGAATGTGACTTTTCTAAGATGACAAAAATGTGCAGTTAAACCAGCAACATTAAAACTGAATTGGAAAGCCACAACTCAACTCAGTGCGTGACCTCAGAGTAACCTGTAGACTTCTCCAGAGTATATTTCATTTTTAGAATAAACCACCTTGGCCTAAGCACGTGGCTGAGCAGTCATATATAAAAAAAGGGACATCATCTACCCTACAAACGACAACAAAAAAACCCCAAATAATTACCTATCAGATGGGAAGACGAGTCAAAAGATTAATTCCAGTCTTACAATGTGAAAATCAGAGCACTTGAAAGAGCAGAAAGAGCATTTATCAGGCAGGTAAATGTGCAGTTGATGGGGAGATGAGAGATGTTGGAGAGGAATCCACTTAGAGGAGATGGATGGAGCCGAGGGAGCACCTCTGGCCCCTCGGCCTGTCACCGGCAGTTAAATAACCTCCACCATTTATCACACACACACACACGCACACACACACACACACACACACACAGAGGATCACGGTTACATTCATACAGCTGGTGGGACACAAAGAACGCAAAAACACACACGTGCACACCTGAAAACACACATATGTGTGTATGTTGATGCACTGACACACACACACACACACACACACACACACTTACAAAGACCAGACACACTCAAGAACCCATTCACCCTGTCAGATGTTGCTTTGGGTATAAAACAGTAAACGTCTCCATTTTCCACCTTCACAGGTAATTTAAAGAGATAATGAATGAACGCAGGATGTTTACACACAACAAACCAACAGATGAACCACACTCAGTCACCCTAAATGACATTTTAATGATGCGGTTTGGTTGAAATGTGAAGTTGTGGAAGGACGCTTCTTTTTCCTGTTGGTTTCACCTCCCTGCTCTCTGGCCCCAGTTTCTGCCTCTCATGTATCAATATTACACTCAAGTCACAGAGCTCAGCCTCCAGCTTGTGGAAAAAAAGATTTCTTACCACTGTTCTGGAGGTATTTCCTGAATCCTTAAAGACTCTTCTAACCATCTGGATGAAAACATATTCTGTTTTTTTACAGGATAAAAATATTCTTAGTATTTCCTGTCCAGGGAGCCAGAAATGACAACGCGTTATTTTGTTTGAAAATAGAAAATAATTGAAAGTATATACAAAGTGTTTGTAATATCCATTATGTTTGGTTCCTGATGTATAAATTGAGTGAGCACAAATGTAATTTCGGGCTTCCATCTTTGGATTAGAAAAATCCAGCTGCCAAGTTATGACACAGGTTAAAAATCTTTTTTATTGTGCAGGAAACAAAATATTTCTCCGCTCGGATGGTTAAAAGAGTCTTTGAGGATTCTGGAAATATCTTCAGAACAGCAGTAAGTTTTGTTAAACGACCTTCTGGGTTTTTCAAAGATCGCCAGGTTTTTATTTTTCTGGAAATCGTTCGCTCAGTCCTGTGACTTGAATGTCATGATGAGAGGCACAAACTGGTGCTAAACGCTCTCTGAGCATCTGTCTCTTATTCTCTTCTTCCTCAGTCCTAAACTCTCAGTCTATTTTGTGAACATTCGCACCTGTATGTTCATTTTAGAGTAACAAGAATGTTTGTTAGAGTGCCAGCTGAACACCTTAAACATAAAAATGTAATGTAATTTGATTTCTGATGTCTGTTTTATATGCATTATCAGAGCTGTGTGTCTTATTTCCACCTCTTCTTTTCCACGTCTTTCTCTGTTTTTCTGTTTTGAAGATAGTGTAGCACTCTGCCCACCATCTATTTCTCCACTTTCCACCCTGCATGTCTTCTACCACCACATCTATCAACATTAACCCTTGCTCTGTCCTCTGCCTAATTTCTTTTAAATCCCTTTTCATTTGTATAAGAAAGCCTTTGTCAGTTTGCTTTCATGCCATCTCGTAAGTCTTTCCTGCTTTCTTTTTTCTTGTGTTCTCAGTTTTTTTACTGCTCTCTCTCGCGCTTTGATTTGTTTTTCTTTCCCCTTTTCTGCAACATCACCACAACATTTCCCTCTTCTTTCACTCTCTGTGTGTGATTCTGTTATTCCTCCCTTCGCTCTCTGTCCTACATTCCCAATCAATTGAATTGTCACTGATCACATACAGTACCAACTGAAACTTTGACTATTTATTGTGCACACACTTCAACTATCTCCAGTGCTTCAACTTCAACTGAAATGTCAGCCTCTTTCATCTTTTACTCTTTAAAACAACAGTTTAACTACTTTCTATACTTACTTACTATATTTCAAGACATTTTATTCTTTCTTTTACCTTTTACAGTGTGTACACCTGCAATTTTCACTTGCACTTTTCTACTTTTTCTTTTCCTTTAACATCTCCCTCTTACTTTCTCTTACTCTCTCAACTCCCTCTCTTCCCTCCCCCCTCTCCCTCCTCCTCACCTGTACCCAGGTGTAAGACATCATAAGGTCCGTCCTCGGCGTCCACCCTGTCCACTACGACCCTCTTTAACATGTAGGGTGCGTTGACCTGCGTCAAGATGGGTCTGCCGCCCAGAGGCAGGACGGGCTCCCACATCAGCTGGTGCTGCCGCATGAAGCTCACCACCTCGTCTGGGAAGTCTTTGGTGGACTTGTGGAGAGCGTCATAGGTCTCGCTGGGACACTGAGGGACAAATCAGAGACATATTATGATCTGCGTTATAGCTTAACAAGTAAAAATCACAAACTGATGATTCTCCCCAAAACTTGATATGTTCATTAATGGAAGCCAAATCAGTCACTGAGTTGTGGTCATTTGGTCCGTCAGACACAGAAGCTTTCTTTTTTCACTTTTTCACATTTCAGACACTCCACCTAAGAGCACAGAAATGATATTCCCACTTACACACTCAAAACAGACAAAGACGAATACCAGAATCTTTCATGTTTTCCAGAAATATTAGAAAATAAGAAAGAAGCGAAGAAGCAACAGATGAACAGATGGCAGACAGAGGAGGAAAGGAGGGTAAGGGGGGATAGGAACGTTGCTATGATTACTTTCAGATTGTGTCAAACCATGTGTTGATTTGTTTCCCCTGAGGAAAGGATAACAAGAGAAATATGGAAAGAGCGATATGCACAGCTGGAGAGACAGATATGCTGAAGAGATGATATGAAGATTTATGCACCGACTGACGAACTGTATGAACAAAGAAAGCAGAAATGTGACATGAGTTGAAATAGAGAATATTTTGGACAACAAGATGGAAGCCATTAGTTTCTGAGCAGCGTGCACATGTGTGTGTGAGTCAGTGATCAGAGGTTGTGACCACAGCATCTCTGCGACTGTTTCATTTTGCTTTTAATCATTCTGCATGACCCAAACCTCTTCCACACACACATGCACATACGCAAACACTGACGTGGCTGACCTCTTCTGCAATCAACCACATGATACAAAACCACTCCACAGAGACGGGAATTCCCCAGCAGGGAGAATGAAATAACACCTGACACACTCAAACACTAAAACCTCGGCCCTCCTGACAAGTTGAAGCTTCCCAGAGGAGTTCACTGCTGAGGTGTTAAATCACCAGAGGTTAACCCTCTCACAGCTCCATCAGCTTGTTTTCATTAGATGTGTTATGTGTGTTTGGAGTCTGATCTCACAGGAAATTCTTAGTTGTTCACACAAACATAAATACCGTCCTGTCGTCACTATATTTACAAAGAATTATGAGCCGTGAACTTTAATAAGCAAGTGACCAACACCTTACCCTGTCCTTAAAGGGTCAGTTCACCAAAATTACACAAACTGCAAGGTTTCGAGATGTTTGCCTTTAAATTTCTGCCGCAATTTTAATACAACGGAGGTGAAAGGAATTTAATTTGTGATGTTAAAAGCAATAAAAAATTTAAGAAGTAACATGTATTCACAAATAAATGTCTTGTTACACTGGATAATTCATTAACAATTTTCATAGGGTCTATTTCTTCGGTAGAAAGTGTAGCTTTTGAAGTGTACTGAGGGTTAAAGGGATACATATCTCATAACCTGGGCACAAAACTATCTGCATGACTAAAAACCATTTGAGCTAAGAGAGAAAAATATGTTTTTTTGTGTGTGATTTGGTTGAACTGAAACTACACTTTATTCACTTAACTCACCTTCATCAAGGTGAAGGTATCTTTTCATATGAAGCTCACACGTGCACCTCGCTGTGTGTGCGTTCCCAACGTTAGAAACTGAACTGAACCTTTAAGCAAAATGATGAACCCTAAACTCAACATCAAAAACAGTCAAAAAACTAACTTTTGGTGTTATTTAACAAAGACGAAATGTTGTGGCATTGTAATAAAAAATTAGTCTGTTAATGTTTGTAGGATATGATAGAAATGTGTGGGTTTTGTGGGTCATGGTTGTGAGGATACTTGTGTGTGTGTACTCACAGTGCCAGGTCTCGGATAGGGGATGCGGCCCTTGTACTCCACCCAGCGATAGTCAGGACCTTCTTTATGGGCGAACGGCCCGTTGAAAGCAGCACGGATAGACGCCATGGAGTACACACACACTGCTGAACCACGAAATATGGAGCTGTAGGAGAAAGAGGAGTTGTTGATGTTGATGGCGGTAGAAAGGTACATCAGGAAAGGTGGAGGGGTTGAAGAGAAAGATTAAAAGCAAAAGAAAAGAGAGTGAAAAAGAAGAGAGAGAGAGACAAAGCAGAACAGTTAGAGAGGAGAAAGCGAAGAGAAGGAGGGACAGAATGGCAGGAAAAGGGAGAGTGGATGAAGAGAAAAGAAGAGAACCAATTTATTCACAATATTCGGAGGAGGAGATGAGGGAATGAACAAAGGAAGAAAGGAGAGAAAAAAGAGGAGGGAGTGCTTTATTACATCAAGGTTACAATAACATAACCAGCAGGGCCTCTTCACCTTTGACCCTGACACCCACCCACACCTGACCTCTGACCCTCCACCCCACTGGGCGTGCACGTGCCGGCTATGAGTGTGCATGTAAAGGAGGAGGAGATCCTCCCACTGCTCTGCTGTTCCTCTCACCCCGACTGACTGTCTAAAGACGTTTCCTTCCCTTTGTTACAGCAAACTTTATACAAACGTTTTAGGAAAGTCACAAAAAGTTCTTTTTTTTTCACATTTTTTAGACTAAATTTGAATGTTTTATGCAAAAACAAACAACAATAAATAAATAAATAAACAAAATGAAAGGAATTTAGTATTCTCCATCAGAATCACATACCTGACACCAGACCATAACTTGAATAACTCAAATATGAAATTAAAATTTTTGCAGATTTAGGTTGACGACTTGTATTAAAGTTGGTCATGTTTTGTCTTTGTTTTGTTATTTTAATAAAACAGTTGTACTTGGTAATATTGCAATGCATTTAAACATCATGATACCAGGGCAGGAGACTTCAAATGGGGGAAATAGCAGGTCCGGCATTTACAATGTAACTTTAATACACAATTTCCATGGATGACATGCAATAACAAACACTTTAATTAAGTAGTTAACTTTAATCCGTGGTTAGCAACCTGAGTGTAAAACTGTTGTTCTGCTAAATTACAGAACTATAGTACACTTTGCATTGATTCATCATTAAAAGTGCAAAATTATAGTATATACTGGTATGACTGTGTGGCTGACTGTATTCTCACCTGGATGTACTGAAGACACCGTAGATGGTCGGGTTTTGAGGGTCCTTGGTCTCCAGAACAAAGATGTCCTCTAGAAAAACACAGTGACAGCTTTAAAATTCAACATTATGAATCAAGTCAGTTTAATCTAAAGACGCATCACTGATGTATGATTGATCGTACTGAGGAGAGAACAACGGTCGCCAACCCGTCAGATGTAGGTCAGATGTTGTTTTTAAGCAATTTTTATGACCCTTCAATCATAGTGTTGGTGTTTGTAGTGTCTTATTATTAGCTTGTCAGTCACCTGTAAAACACTTTAAACTGCTCAAATAAAGTTAAACTTATTGATTGATTTGGCAAAAGTCCATAATAACTGGAAATATATATAAATACCTGCCGTTCATTCTACATTGTTGTGAAAAGACTGAAAGGAATAAAAACGAATTGCCAAATGAGCACAAAGAATTACTCAAACAGAGTTTATATCTGTCAGTCATTTCAAGGGGAAAAGTCAAGGGAGGAGAAAAGAAGGAAGGAAAGGAGGGGACAGTTCTTGCCTGTCAAGTTTTGTTGAGGGAGAGGAAGATGAAATAAGAAAAAAAAGCAGGGAGGACAGCAGGGACGTAATATCAAAAGGTCTAGTCCAGAGGAGGTAAATGTGAAAATGAGGAGGCAGCCAGAGAGGAAGGAAAAGGAGGGAAGGGAATGAGTGTTACCTAGCTCATCAAATTGTGTGTCGACTCCAGATGGACCGGGGACAGAACAGACTAGCCTGGCTTTGAGGAAGGTGGTCCAACGGTTGATCAGACTCCTCCTCCCCCCTACGTCATTCTGGATGGAGGGAGAGAAGAGAGGGAAGTATGAAAGATAAAGACAGGGTGGAGGACAATGAGAAGAAAGGGCTCATTAGCTAACAGATACACAGTATATAACAGCTAACATTACCATTACTTTCTGTGCTACAAGTCGTATGCTTTGGAGGAAACTGTGAGGTCCAAAGGAGGAAAGGCTACAGCTATGACTGATGTAATTTTCACACTGCTAATTCCTCAGTGGACCCTCATGAAGGCGTAGCTGGATGTGGACAGACCAAGACATTATGAGGTTTGTCCTGTATGACTACGTCCTTGAGTTCTGTCTTTTTTATACTTCAAGCAACAACACATTTTTGTATCCGTCTCTGTGTTTCCACCTTGCAGACTCGAGCCACGCGGGTGTAAACCCTCTTGTCCCACTGCCCGGCCTCCACCGCCCTCTCCTTGAAGAAGAAGTAGACCTTGTCGTCGTCTGGACTGTGAGTGTCAGGGATGGAGAAGGAGCTCACAAACTCCGGCTCTGAGAGGGAGATGGGACAGTGTTAGCAGAGTGTGTGTGTGTGTGTGTGAGTGTGTTAAACTTTGATAGTCAGTCACTGGTGTCTCCAGGGCAATCAATTGATCCATTTAGCAGTACAGGATTATGAGAGAGGAGGAAAAAGTGAAAGAAAGACAGAAATACATGATTGTCGTGGACGTGGTTTCATTTACGGATGCATCATTTTGGAATAATATGCTGCTTGAACAAAAACAAAAACTTTCTGTTGTTAAAACTGAACTCTTAATGGTACTGGAGCTTCTCACCATTGAGCCAGTTGTGATCGTATGCTTCGGTCCGGATGTAATGTTGACTGCTGCCCTGGATGGACGTGCGGAAGATCCCAGCATTGGCTCCCATGAAATCTACTGAGGTACCTGCATAAAGTTCACCATCTAGGGAGGGAGGGAGGGAGAAAGAAAGAAACAAACAAACAAACAAATGACAGACTTTGTGAAAATCTTCTCTCACCACTACTGAGCAAAATAACTGCATGCAGACCATGACAGTGCATTTAAAAATTAACAGAACAATAAACTTTTCCTTGTGAAATTTAATTTCCTACCGAGAGTGATTACGAGTGATTCGTCGACCAATGCAGAGATCGTTGCAACATTAATAGAACAATAGTCTGATTTATTCCTCTCCTTTGGCCAGTAAATATTTACAAGCTGATGTATTAAAATGTGTGCACCTCTCTCTGTTTTACTCTCTCTGTTAGCAAGCAACAAAACAAACTGATCGGTTCTTTAAATTATACTGTAAAGATAAATGACTCTTTAGCACAGAAGAGTCCCTGAAAGCAGGTTCATGGCTCATTTATCAATATTTCTGCTTTTTTTAAATCAAAATAAAAACATCCCCTCACAGACTCATGTACTGTAAAGCCTCTCTGAGCTGCCTTTTTTAGGATCTTGTAACTCAAAATATACATTTTACAATTGATATATTTGTCACATAAATATAAAATTGAATGTTATCCGAGGTCATTTACAATAAAAGGTGTCAACAAAGTAAAGAACTGTCCGATTTGGTTATACTGTTCAGTTTCAGCTCAGTTTCATATTCAGTTAACTTAATATTAAACTTGTGTACATTTATGTGTAAAAGTTTTATTTTCCAGTGATTTAAACAACGATTAGATTTCCATAATTTCTATGTGTGTGTGTCAACATCTTTGTTTAATTATATTTTTGAATCCACTGTAACATCAGATCATAGCACAGATCATATCGTCCCCGAGGGCAAGTAAACATGTAGAATTACAGCACATATGTTCACTGTACACAGCTCCAAATCCTCCACAGCTATTATTAATTACTCGTGCAATGACTATCAGCTTTTTTAAATTATGCTTTGGAGTCCCAGTTAACAACACTGTGCAAAGGCTGTAAACATCTTAAAAGCTGTAACTACAGTACATGATGTGATCATTTATATGTACACAGACTGAGGGCTCCATGTTTAATTCTCAGAACTTGGGTGGTGAAAATATTTATGTCATGGTCCGTGGCTGGGCCCGTGCTTGTTCCCAGTGTTTCTTAGTGTTTCCTCCTCCTCGTGTTCTTTGTGATCCCGTTTGTCTCTCATGTTCTGTGTTGTCTCTTATGTCTCGTTCCCCGCACTAGTCTTGTCTTTGTCTGTTTTCAGTTTAGTCATGCACATTTCCTGTTTTATTT
>NTHP01000449.1:303671-330228 GCA_003416845.1 Oplegnathus fasciatus
TTCTGTGTGTTCCTGTGTCAACCTGCCTGTCAACCTGCCAGTAAGCCTTAATTAAATCTGTAACTGCATCTGCCTGCCTCTGTGTCCTGCGTTTGGGTCCACCCTGCAATCCACCGTAACAATTTATTTCTGAGCGAGCTGACAACATATCAAACAAATGTGTTTACATACTGAATGCACCCTCAGGATGCTGAGGGTCTACCGTCTATTGCCTCATTTAAAAATACTTACTAATGCTGACTTACTGACATTTGTATTTACTGACAATACTGTAAATCATATGGTTATGTCGTAATATAAATGTTTCAAAATACGACGCCTAATACTGGAAGAAGTAGTGGCTCCACATCATAAATAGATCTCTTATTTATGTACAATAATAAACGTGTGAAACGTTTTGTGTCACTTCATTAGAACAGAAACAATATCATTGTGTCTGTGCAACCATTTTCTCAAGCAATACCTTCACGTTTTCCATTTGCATTTTTTAAACCAACATGTTAACGAAACATTCATACTGAATCATACCATCATTTCTGGTTATGTTTGGACAACTAAGAGCACTTGATTAAGGTTCATTACGGTCCTGGAAAATACAGTTCAGTTCATGTACGGTTCAGGTGAGGCAACTAAACCACCATTTTCTCTGTCACTAAGAGAAAGATGGTGGACGCTGATGTAAAGCATGAAACGGGAGCTTGTTGAACATCCATCCGACCACTCAGACGTCCTCTCTGTATTTTGTCCTTCATTATTTCCATTACAGATTAATCTGCCGATTATCATCTTGATTAATTGTTTTGCCTGTAAAATGTTGGAAATGATGAAAAATTACGATTATAATTTCCTACACCACAAGGTGACAAATTCATATTGCTCGTTTTATATGACCAACAGCCTAAAACCCAAAGAGTTTCATGTACTATCATATATGGAAAAAAATCAAATATAAATGTAAAATCAAATCCTCCTAATTGAGAAGCTGATACCAGCTAATAAAACGATTAACCAACTCAAAATAGTTGCAGGTACATTTTTTGTCAGTCGATTAAACAAATCTTTTCAGCTCTAGTCACTTATGAAAATCATTTGTAGGAGACAGGATTTAAACAGTTACATAATTACAACCCTCATGTTTCATGTCTACACGTACTTTGACAACAAGACTGGAAAAAGTTACGTTTTACGGGCCGAAGACTTCATAAATACCTCATAAATTCATTCTTTAACAGGCAACATACAGTATGTTGATGTTGTGTAATTAATCCAAATCATCTGTCACCTGTTAATGCTCAATATGCCTTCTCACAATAATAATTCTCTTTATTTCTTATGACTTATGGTTTAAAAATAAGAGCATTACTCAGTTCTGTCCCTTCAGTAAGTCTGTGAAACACAGTTTGTACAGTATGAAGATCTTTCCCTTCAAAACAGAACACAACAAAGTGTCACTTGATGTTTTTTGCTCAGCTTTTTTCAATATCAAACAAACAGAACTCCCAAAACCCACTTCTAAGTTGCAAACAATTTGCAACTCCCCGGATAAAAACATTTTACAGTATATCCTCCGGAGGCAGTTACAACCCATGTGTTTGCTGTTGAAGTCTTTTTCTAGCGGCCACACAGGCACAAATATCAGCTTTAAAAAAAAACTCTGTTTGACAACTTGAAGCTGATATTATGGGGGGCTGATCGTCTACAGGGTCCAAATTGATGTGTTTTATGTCAGCATGTCGCATTGGGCAACAGCTGACGTCAGCATGTGAAATAAGCGAAGCAGACCACACACGGCACGGCTGAACGGACGATCTGCAGTGAGGAATGAGACAGTGGTGGGATTGTACGCTGCAGAACATTAATGTCACCAGAATATGAATACGGCCGTTAGAGAATGACAGAAAATGATTTAACATATCCACGTGAGTGTGTGTGTGTGTGTGGGTGGACACACAGCACATTATGTGTGGACTGGATGAGACCTACCAGTCAGTCTAGCAGTGAAGGGCTCCCTCGGACTGAAGGGACATTTTCCTCTGCCCGACTCCACTGCATGAGACAACATGAACGATGGCTCCTAGAGAGAGAGAGAGAGAGAGACCACACACAAACACAGAATGATAAACAGAAGGGCAAAGAGGAAACTGACTCCCTGCTTCCACTTTTTCTGATGGATTTCTTCTTGTATGATTGTTGATTGTTAGTGAAAGAATGGAAGCTCTACAGAGAGGGACTGACTGAGTCTAACTGACACCAAACTCCATGTTTAAAACTGATGTTTTAAATGTCTGCTCCCTGCTATGGTTTAGCATCTGTAGACTAGAAGTGTGAGAGTGGCATTATTATAATATACATATATAAACATATGACTTCCCGTTTACCTCTGTGTTGTGTCCTAAGTGCAGGTATGTACACTGTGGATGGAAGGCGCCGGTACCACAAGCATAAACATGCGTCTTATTGAAAGGCTGCAGCAGCCGCACGAAGTTGGCGCAGTCAGTCTGAGAATAAAATAAAACACAATAAAATATATTAACATTTTGTTTTAATGTTCTATTTTTTTTTTACATAATCATAACAGAAATAATAATGCAGACTTAGAGGAACAGTTTGACATTTTGGGAAGTACGCTTATTTGCTTTCTGGCTGATAGTTAGATGAGAAGATCGACACCACACTCATGTTTGTACAGTAAATATGAAGCTGCAGCCTCCTGACTTAGCTTAGCACAAAGGCTTGAGACCGGGGGAAACAGCTAACCTGGCTCTGTCCAACAGTAACAAAATCCACCTACCAGCACCTCTAAAGCTCCCTGATTAACAGTGTAAAAACAACAATCTGTAGTTTTCCAAGGGGTTGTGTGCCGAACTATTTCTTGGCCAGGATGAGTTGCCAGGCAACCAGTGGAGACTCCAGGAAGGCCAAAAGATAGTCTTGGCACATAACACCGCGTAAACAATGAATTGTTGTTTTTACACTTTGGTTTCTGTAGAGATTAAACAAACATGATAGAATGTATTAATCTGTGAACTTTAGAGGTGCTGGTAGGTGGATTTCTGTTACCTTTGGACAGAGCCAGCTGCTTCCCCGTTTCCAGTCTTTGTGATAAGGTACAGTAAGTTAGCCGGCTGCTGGCTTCATACTTAAGGTACAGACATGTGAGTGGTATCAACAATCTCATCTAACTCTGAGCAAGAAAACAAATAAGGCTATTTCCCAAAATGTTCAACTATCCCTTTAAGCAAGAAGGAAGACAAAGACTAGCAGAGTCTGCATACAAATTCTGTGTATGAGTGTATCAGCTTATAAAATCTATAAAAAGTGCACTGTAGACATACTGTAGGTTATATATATATATATTTCTAACTCTGATTTTAAGACACTTACCTCCAGACTTTTCCCTGCCAGTCTGCAGTGCTCCACATGTTCTCTGGCAGCAGGCCAGTGGATCTGATTGAGAAGATAAAACACACAGAAACAAATGTCCAGTAAGTAAAATGTCTTTATCAAAAATCCAGGCGGTCACGTAAGTTTCACTGAGATGCAGCAAACGCTGACGAGTTCTGATCAGCAGTGTGTTTTAATGTCTCACCGTACGCGTGGGCAGATCCACGCTGTCAGGCCTCAGCAGGTAGATGTGGTCTTTCCCTCCGACCAACAGCCATCCTTGATCCTCGTCCAACAGCAAGGCCTGGTATCCACCGCTGACCCCGCCCTCCCAGAAGACAGTCGAGCCGTTCCTCAGATCTGAGAGAGAGAAGAAACCAAACAGGAAAACATGGAGCTTTAATTTTCTTCATTTAGTCGTGATTTTCTTTTACTGTGCTCCTCTATGTCTCCAACAAGTTGTCTTCTTCGATTTTATGCTACTTTATTCTTCTACTTCACTACAGTCAGATGGAAATGTACTTTCTTCTCCACTACATTTATCTAACAGCTATAGTTACTTTGAGTTTAAGTCTTTACCTACAAAACATATGATCAGTTTATACAATATGATGCATTATTATAGATTACAAACACCCAGCAGTATGTGAAGAAGTTAAAATTAGCTCCATCTTGACAAACTACAACACTGAGGTTCAGCTTACATATTAACCCATCAGTAACAATGATCCAGTAATATAATACAACCCTGCAGGAGCCATTGTGCATAATGACTACCTTAACTACTACTTACTACTGCTACTTTACAGGACTTTTACTTGTAATAAAGTATTTTTATAGTGTGGTACTGCTGCTTTTACTTAAGTAAATGATTTGAATTAATTCTTCCCCCCACAGCAAACACACACACGCACCAGCAGCAGTTCATCAGTCAGGTTGCCGAACCTTTGCCTCTCGTCTCCCTCGGGAGTCGGTGCTAAAGCAGGCAGAAAACGACCTGAACAAGCACAGCAAATTAACCTTGAAACTCTGCCTCTGCCCTGCTGCTCGGCCGCCACGCTGTTTATTCTGTAATGCTGTCAGCCTGGCCTCCCAGGGCTGTAAATGCACCGGGTTTCATTCCAACACGCAATATATCTGAACTGAAAAGATTCATGGACCTATAATAACAATAATTATAACATAGTCCAAAAATGATGTTTTATGCCAAAAGTCTTTTTCATAGATAAAGTTTTAGTTTTCTTAGTGTTTCATTTTTTAAAATTAAACTGTTTAACTGAACTTGCGTTCTATTTAAGAGTTTAAAGAGCTAAAACAATTATCGACTGATCGATTAGTAATCGTCTGCTATTTTTATATCTAATTCATCATAATTTGTCTCATTTTTAACTAAAAGTACCAAAGTACTAAAATGTTCTGGTCCCAACTTCTCAAATGTCTGTACTTGTTGCTTTTCTTCTCTGATAGTAAACTAAATATGCAGATTCATGCAGCCAACTTCACACATTTTCACTGTGGAATGTTTCTTTAATATGAAACTGTTTTTCAAACTATGTGTTGAGCTTTCTATTAGTCTCCATTATGTAAATCTCTTCTTATAAGTTCTACAAGTCCTCCAAGTGAAATAAATTTGGTGACTGTGGGTGAATCCATGAACTGAAGCTGTAAATGTTAACTTGAGTAAAAGCAACTAATAAACCATGAAATTCTCTAAGTTTTCTTGCCGCTGTAAGTCAGCTGAGTTGACCTGCCTGTGCTGCAAACAATCACCTGAATGAGCGAAGGAAATTAACCATGAAACTCCACAAGACTGTCATGACACTCAGACGCAGCCTGCAAGTAAAAGAAGTGGACCGCACACTGTGGACCTCGAGCACAGAGACACTGCCGGGTGTCCCGGTGGCTCAAAAGACGGCGAGTTGTGGCTTTGAATGCAGCACGGCACATTTGTTACAACTCAACGCCTGTGAAACACATTTAACAAGAAATAAATCACTGCTCTGACAATCACACTGCTTTCATCAGGGCTGACAGGGGACACCAGAGTTTCTGCTTGCTAACCAGCCGTGGAAATACGGAAGAGAAACATGGGAAACATCAACTGCAACTGCGGTCAGGTTTATTTGTACATCCTTTAATCACACTTAGTCTTAAGGAGTTTCACACACGCCCATTAAAAGATAATAAATGAATCCAGGAATGAAAGTGATTCCTCAGTCTTACAAGGAAAATCTCATTTGAGTACTAAAAAGGAGAAACAATACACACTTTTCACATAAATCCTTTTCTATTGAAGTTACCTGACAAATATTAGGACACAAAATGAGCAGACTGTCTGCCCTAAATCTGTTGATGAGCTATAAATGCTTTTTACCTTCATCTGAAAACGTGACTTCAGCTTCCACAACTTTCATTACAAAGTTCTCGCACTCGTCTGTCTTATAGACATGAAACAATCAATAAATCCTGCACATTGCTGATCACTTGTACTCACTTTATTAAAGACATTTCAGTCGTTAGGCAGTAGTTATGTAGTTGTTAAAAAAACGTGTTTCCTTCTGCGCAAATGTTTATACAAAAGGTTCATTTATAAACTGTTCCAAATGTTTCTGCTGTACATTACAGCCTACAGCACACACACAAGGACACACACAGGTCCTGATGGCCTTCACACATGGAATGATGCCTTATGGTCTTTACAGAGGTATCTAACGTGCAACACACACACACACACACACACACACACAAACGCTACAGAGTGTTGGGGTTAAGCCTCCAGCACCCCTTCCTCTGAAATCAGATCAAACAGCGCCTGTCACGTCTGTTCGTGGTGCAATTATGAGATCTTCACAGCTCATTTTTCATTTAGACAATCTGCTCTCACACACACATACGGAGTTCAGTGACTCCTTAAAATGTCTGGTTGCTGTGCAAACAGCAGTTTGTCTGGAATTGAAAAGAAAAGGTGGTAATTGAGTGTTTAGTGTGTAAGTGAGTGTTAGTGAGTGTGTAATTCTCAGAGACCAAAACCACTGATGCATTTAGGAACTCCTCGTCTGTTCATACAGTCAAAATGTTTCAAGTTTGCCTCGAGGAAGTTGCCCTCAAATTGTTGCTAAAATGTAAAAGCCAGTGCTGAACTGGTTTCCCGCTGTGTTAATATGTCTTTGCATATCTCAATTGATCAGAATAGATCTGAGCTCTGATCAAGTAGCACGTCATGACCACTGCGGGAGCAAATATTTTAGTACACCAGCAGCCTGTGTATTTCACTTCTACTGTTAAATGACTTTTTGGAATTTGATTCAGATATGAAATCGGTTTGAAACTGATTCTCTTCTGTCCAGCTGGCGAATTGGTTGTGCAGGAGGTGAAAATAGATCTTTAAATTATTTCTATAAATTAGTCTTTGAAGCATATAAATGATTATATTTGGAATAGGTGACTGATATATCTGCTGCAGTGTTGGTGTTCTCTATCAGGGTCTGTTCTGATCGGGTCTGACTGTGCTCGGGTCCCCTTTGGATCGGGTTTCTCTTTTTTGAAAATTAATTTATGCAAGCCGGGTTTGGGTAGGTTTTCCACAGGTCCATTTCGGATCAGGTCCAACATTTTCAACCCATGAGGACCTCTACACTTGACAACATGACTGTTGAGAACAACAAATGTACTGGACAGGTTTAAATCCCTGTTGCGTTGTATCAGTCAGCGATACAGAAAAGCAAAATATACTCTGACATAGATTTATTAATGGAGGTCAAAATACAAATTTGTTTTGATGAGTGTTTGTTTGGGTGAAAGATGTAACTGTCTTTTTGCACTAACACTAAAATCTGTGATAACATATACATAAAAAAAGGTTCAAAAATCCCATTAGTACTGGGAATCACACGAGAAACAAACAGATTCTGGATCCAGTTCCAGCACAGATATCTGTAGGGTATTAGCCTGAGGCCTGAGAGGGATAGAGCTGGAGACAATAAAAGTAAGCAGGATTAAATTTTATGGACCTGCTGCACTTGGCTCTGCCTCACTGAGTCCTATAGATCTCATCCATCAAGTGAACCAATGATGGGAAATAGACCACATGATGAAAGAAAACTTAGCAGGAGATATCTCAAAGTCCTCTCCCTGAGGGGGACGCGGTGGAAAACATGACATGAAATACTGAAGAGGAGAGGAAACCAAACGCTTTACGTCACACAGAACCATTGTATGTTCAAATTTGTCATTTTTTGCCCTGAAGTTTTCCATTAGTTTTCCTGATAACTCGTATGGCCTCCCACATTTTTAAAGTTAGCAGTCCTTTCGCAGACGCATTAAAAATGTGTAAAAACACAAGACTTTCCACACCAGAATCAATTCTGCTCATGGGGAGTGAAGTATTTAAAGATAAAGACTAAATGCATTAAAGCTTGAGTGCAGTCGGTGTCTGAGTTACTTCAGTTCGCCTCGTGATGATTATTTGATTAGTCAAAGCTCCAGTGAGTCTGGATGCAATTCAGTTAAATGGCTTAATGTTGCTCTTTCTTTCAGTCAAGGCCCGGAGCTGATGTTGATTGCTTCTGATTGGTCAACGGCGATCTGGATTTCTGCTGATTGGTCAATGGCACGGGGTCACGACCTCTTCACATCTTGATTCAGGTACAGCTTTATAGTTCTGCATTGGTTCTGGTTGAGTGTGTGTGTGTGTGTGTGTGTGTCAGTGAGGTCAGGATTAGTTAGGTTCAGAGGTCAGCAGTGGAAGAGGATGTGATTACAGGTCAGTGAGTCAGTTTGTCTTCTTCTCCACTGGCCACCCAGTTAGTTCTTATATAAATGTAAAACTTTACTGTTAAAGAATAAAAACACACTTTAATGTCGGTCTCACAGTGAGGGACTTTTTCTCGAGCAGCCATTTTACATCACTGTTCAACCATCACACATTGGGAAGTCAGTTTCTACACCAACAAAAGCCCCAATAGACATGCTGTCAATCCTCCTCATTGATTTCCTGTTGCACATATTTCCCTGTTTTTTTCTGCTGTTTTTCTGCTGCTTTTAGAACAAGTAAACAAAACAAAACAAAGCCAAACAAAAACAAAAAAGGTTGCCAGAGTAATAAATAATTGTCTATTCATGCCCAGATATGCTGCATCTCCAGTGTCCACCGTAACGGAAAAGTCCATACAGGCACTGTGGCAGTCCAGGGGTGTCCAATGAGAAGGATTTAAAAAACGTCATTGAGCCACTTTTTAAAACAAGGAGTGGAGGTCGGCTTCCACTCTCTCAAAACAACCCTTTTAGCTATAATCAGTAAAGCCTGCTGGGTCTCAGACGGCAGTTTTAGCTTTCAGAACAACCTGAAATCCTCGGCCGTTTTGACAGACCAACATTTGCTCTAATTTTATAAAACAGGAAAGAAATAATATGTTGAGTCCCCGGCTGTATCTCTGGCAGTGACAGACGGAGAACAGATGGAAAAGATAAGAACTTTTATGTCGTGTATTATCTTGTGCAAACAAGATCCATATCTCGATTTTAGAAAATATCTTTCAGGACTTCGAGGACTCCGTAGTTTTCTGTACAATATGTTATGTGTATTACATTACTGCAGTTTTGACAGTTGAGCAACATACAGTACTGTAAATTCTTTCTTTGTCGTATGTGTTGTAAGTGTAGAGGTGGTCGCAGCCAAACTAAATTATGAAGATGCAGTTTTCATATTTTATTTTTATAGTCATCTAATCTCCAAAGTGTAATTCATTCATAAGCCTTTGAGGTAAAGAGGCCAAAGTGAACGAGTAAGTGTGACTGTATGAGCTTGTATAGTCCATTATACAGTATATACTGTGTATATATGTGTGTGTGATTGCTCATGCTGACGAAGGCTGACTGCCTGTAATCAAAGAGGTGATTAAAACTGGATTAGATATTCAAAGCAGACTGTGAGTGAGTGTGTGGGCATTCATGAAGAAGCTTGTGTCTTTTCACAGGGAACAGTTTAGAGACAGTTAATCACTTTCACAATACATTTTAAGATGGGGTCAAACAAGGTTTGACATGTAACTAGCTGTAAAATTAGATGTTGTCCCTTTTTCTTTTATTCCACATGTTGATTGATCCTTTCTTCCATTTGTAGAGACTTGAAAACATGGTGAGTAAAATGATCAAACTATCTTATGATCAGCGCTAACTGTGGGTTTTGTGGTGAATGCTGCCGGATGACTTCCTGCTGATTTACTCAGTCACGTCTTGTTACAGTCTAATCAACGGGATCATTTCCACCAACCTCTCAGAGAGCTGAAACTAAACCAGGCGTGAATGTCTGCGTGTGCTGAACAGTGTGTATGTGCATGTGTGTGTGTGTGTGTGTGTAGTGTGTATGATGACAGAGAGAGCGCTTTGGATAATGGCAAACATTTGTTAAAGACTTCAGGCAGAACAAATGCACTGGGAGAGCTGGGTGTGTGCCGAACACCTGTGCAGCACACGCACAAGTGTGTGTGCGTTCCTGAGTGTGTGTGTGTGTGTGTGTGTGTGAGTGAGTGAGATAGAGATAGAGAGAGAGAGAGAGAGGCTGCAAATGTGAGAAATAGAGTGACCAATGGGAAGACCTTTACTTTCACTGGGAGAAGTTATGTGAGTGTGAAAGAGCGGAGGAGTGAATATGAGTCTGTCTAACATCTGTGTGTGTGTGTGTGTGTGTGTGATTGATCGTTCCCCGTGATGAACACTGATTGCCTGCAATCAGGGAGGTGATTAAAACTGGATTTGCTTCATTAAAATGGTTCGTGTGTTTGAGTGTGTGTGTGTGTTTTGTGTGGCAGGTGTGGACGAGGTGAGAGGGAGAAGTACAAACGTCTGGTTCACGCCAAAAAACACAGGAAGAATTCAGCTTTAAGAAAAGTCTCTTTCGTCTCTGAGGAAAACTTTACTGAAGTGCAAAATAACTACATTTCACTGCATACTGGCAGACAAACATGCGTACCACTCCTGGAAGAAGAGAAGAAGAGAAGGTTGTGTTTTCACCTCTTCACCAAACTAAACTGCAGTTTGTTTATGTGCACTTCAGTTTGTTCCATTCAAATCAATAACATATAACTAACAATAAAAACTAAATGCCTCAAAGGGCTTATTGATTACTTCTATCTAAACAATATGAAACTAATTCACACTGTGTGAAACATATACACATGAACACATGAACACATATGTGTTATGACATTAAAAAAACAAGACTATAAAACTGAGATTCTTTTTTAAATATGCTCTGTAGGAAGAAAAGAAGAAAATGGACATTTGCTTGTCTGGTTGACTGTAAAGCTGCAACTCACCATTATTTTAATTATCTGTGAATATGCCGGTTACATTCTCGATTAATCGAGTTATTGTTTATTGTATAATATTGTTATTGTTTATTATAATATATCGTTTCTATAAAATGTCTTAAAATGTCTCCAAGGTGACGTCTTCAAATGTCCTGTTTTGCCCGACCAACAGTCCAAAACCCAAAAATATTCCATTTACAAAGATATAAAACAGAGAAAAGTTGCAACTCCTCATACTGGATGCAACCAGAGAATGTGCCTAAAAAAATGACTCCAAGTGGGAATCACTACGAGCTCAGTCCTCATGATGCAGCGGTTTGTGTGGCAGCATTTTCTTCTACTGTTTGCTGCCTGGTGCCAACATGAACTACTTCTCAATCAGATTTTTACTATCAAACGAACGCCACATAAAAGTTAACAGAAGTGTGTTTTGGATAAAACAAACGCACATACAGACTCGGCACGCTGATGTAGTGAATGACTCATTCAGTGTTGGAAAATCTTGATCTTTAAAAAAAGGCCTGGTTGGATCCTGGTGGATTACATCAAAACATGTGCTGCTTTACTCTCTGCCTGCACTCTCACATGTTAGTCTGAGCTTTCATACATCATTAGGAAGTCAAATAAATAAAAATTTGTCTTAGAATTTAACTCCATATTTGGTTATTTTATGCCCCTCCCCACTTTGCATCATGTGTGTGTGTGTGTGTGTGTGTGTGTGTGTGTGTGTGTGTGTGTGTCTTCATCTTTCATCTCCTCTCCAAAGCTCTGGTGTCTCTGATTAACACACACACACACACACACACACACACACACACAGATCAATCCAAACATGCAAATTGTGAATGTAGAGAAAAACATGTGCACACTTGTGTTTTGTCATGCATACACACATGGATATGATATGCTCTACATAAACACACACACACACACACACACACACACACACCACGCAGCAGCTACTGCATCTGTTCAGTGTATCAGACTTCAGGGAAACACCTTTGATCAGAGTCCAATCAACCACAACAGACAAAGTCTTTATACTGAAAACATTTGCTGCAAAGGTTTTTCTCATATTAACTTTATTGTGAAATATTTACGGACAGCACTTGAAAACAGTCTCTGTGATTTATTTAAGCTTCAAAAGCTGGTTTTTATCTCATTAAAGCAGGATAAAGTTTTGGTTTGAACTTTAATGAAGCCATGAAAATATTTTCCCTTACATTTTTGGATTGAGTTTGACAGCAGTGATGTACTCCACAACTGCTGAAGCACATCCAGCTAACACATTCAATATGCTGACATATTTCATATTTATTAGGGCTGCAACTAATGATTCTTTTCCTCATTGATTAATCTGTTGATTATTTCCATTAATCAATTAATGAAATTAGAAATTTGAATGATTGAAGAATGAAAAAATCACAGTTTTCCAGAGCTCACCGTGACGCCATCAAATAATAATAATAATTTTAAATAATAGTGTTTATAAAACATGGGAAAAGGAGTATAACAGAAAACTGTCCCTTTTATTTCCCTTCATGCAGGTACTGACAAATTAAAATGAATTTAAATTAAAATTGATTTAAGTCCTTTTTTAAAAATGAGGATGAAAATGAAAATCAGTCATTTCCGTCATACATTATGTGTACTTACTGTACAGTCCAGCTCTGGTGTAATTTCACATTTAACACTTCACTTTTCCTCTGTTGAAATAAAAAATAAAGCTGTTGCATATCATAATAACAAGACATGTGTGGCTGTTTTTGATGAAAGGAAACTAGAGCGAGTAAAAGTCAAGAGAGTGACGTGATTTACATCTCGAAAGGAAACGATTTTTCTCCTTTGAGCCATTTAACCAAGTGGAACTTTTTCAGTTTATTTCACACAACGTGACCTGCGTCAGTTTCACATCATGAGTGACGGAGACCTCACCCATGCTGGGAGGGAGGAGGGGAGGGTGTGTGTTATCGCTCACAGATAAAAACACCGTGATTAGATAAGACCTGACAGGATTCCTCACCCGTCAGACAGGCCTGTCTGCTCTGCGTCATATATTTCTGATTATCACAGCCCGTCAAATACCAAACACATTATAACACACCGGCAACGCCTTCGGTTTATATAGATCACACACACATAAAGTATGTAAAAAAAAAGTATGTAAAAACACATTCACACAACTCAATATAGATAGGGAGTGTGTGTGTTGTGGAGGGGGTGACTTGGTGTGTGTCAGCTGGCAGATGTTTCTCACGCCACACAGAAAACATCTGGTTCTCTGCTGAGCTCTGACAGAAAGTCTGGCAGCATCACTGACGGACCTGACAGCAACAGCAACCATATCAGAACAGTTGACACAGTAGAAGTAAAATGTAATATTCAGAAACATCCAGGCTGAATATCACTGAAGTTATGGACCTTTTCAGGACCTTCATTTATTTGATTTAAAAGAGCGGTGCATCAAAATGTAAACCAGCCAAACAAAATTATGCCAAAAAGAAACATAAAATAGCTTCAAACGTTCAAATTTGCAGCGTATTCCGAGAGTTTTACAGTAAAATGACTGGACACATTTCTTTTACTCTTGCTGGAAGAGTTTGAAGAAGACACACAGCTTTGTTCTCTAAAACACGGCAGCGATTCCTCTGTTTCATGTGAGTCAGCAGCGTCACTGGACTCTGCAGGCGAGCTGCGACACATTGCCTCCGTTAGCACATGCTAACACTTACAGAGGACCAGAGGGAACCAGGCATCTCACAGCTCGTGTGTTCAGGGTTTGGATTCAAATGAAAGCAGGTCTGCAGGATGATAGAAACCAAACCCCATCTGTCCAGACACCGTGGCCTGTGAGGAGATGGTGACGAGTACCTTATTCTCCATTTACACGGGAGGCTGTTTTTGTGCATAACTCCCACTGAAACATGAATAAAGTTCTTTTTTTTTCTTTTTAAGCACACACATTTGCAGTTGAGGCTAATAGCAACCATCTCACATGATCCACATCCCATGAGGCATCAAGGTAAAACTTACTGGAATTCACTGAAATAACAAAAGACTTCACAACTGTGACAGCAGGCTTTACTGTCTAACACAGGAAACATATTTCAGATGAGATATGTCATTTCTGAAATTAAAAACAGCAGCTTCTTCAGAGAGGGCTGGTTTCTGGTAGTAACAAAGAGAACAGAGAGAGCAAGCAGTATAAAGATGCACAGACATGATAAAAACAGTGTGTGTGTGTGTGTGTGTGTGTGTTTATATATATGTGTGTTTTTGTGTGTGAGAGAAAACAGTAAGACAAAAGAAAGCCAAAGACAGATCTGCAGCGTGCGGCGACAGCAGCTGCTATCTCCAGTCCAATCTGTTTGCCCGGGTTAAGTGTGTAAATGTAAGACTCATCCTGAGCCATTAAAGACTGTAAGAGCACTTTCAGAGGAAAATACCAGCCAGTAAAATGTTTTTAGAGGCTGTCCTCCGTGGTTTGATACATTAAGACTGTCATGCAGGACCATGATGGCTTTCAAGGCCATTTGAGCCAGGTTGTTTCCATTAGTGGCTCCGCCTTAGCGCTGGTGAGCCTTTGACTCATTTCATTTCTTTATTTATCTGGGGAAGTCGATCTGAGCTCCTCGTGTTCGTCATACTCCTTTCACTGATACCCTGTAGCGACGAGATTATAAACGTTTTGAGGAAAGCTACGGTCCAGTTTTACACATCTGTCATGAAAACGTTCTTCATCGAGGTCTGGTCACACCAGCGTTTCAAACATTAACGCTGAACCAGCAGCCGCGGGTTCATAGTTTTGCTGAAGGACTCTTCAACAGGACAAATGGTCCAGGTGGACCTGCACTGGCTGCTGGGAAAACTAACCTGTATCACGACAACGAAGTATGTTTCCCCAGCAAAGAAACTAAATTGGACCTTACCTACACCTCCTCTGTGTTGTTTTCCTGGTAATACGAGCGAGGTATAGAGTAACACATAATTCCTGGTGAGGTCTGAAACTGAACTCGTCTGTTTGTTGTTCTAGTGACTTCAGGTAGCGATGTCTCCCGTCTCCTCCTCTCAGTTTATTTGACAGCACTGCCAAAACACATCCGGACAAAACCATTTCATTTTACCTGCCTCAGTCTGAGCAAAGGGCTCCATGATCAAAGAGTTCTCCTTTAAGTATTACTTACTAGAGAGTATTTACTTTTTTACTTTTATTTATTTTCATTCTTTTTATATATATATATCTTTTTAATTTCATTTTATTAAAGCCTTTATTTTCTTCCCTTTCTTCATTTTAATCATCGTTCAATTTCTTTATTTCGGCTTTATTTATGTCTTTGTCCTGCATTTTTTAACATTTTTTAATCTTTATCTTTACCTTCACAATCTTCTCTTATTTTAAACCTGTTAAGCACTTTTGTAACTTTGTGTTTTATTCATTATTTATTATGGAGCCAAACACCGACTGCTACCTGCTACAGTCCAGATGTTCTCGTGTTTCTGTCGTGGTCCGTCTGTGGAAATGTGCTATGCAAATAAAGTTTGACTGATTGATGGCTCCCCTTCCAGGACTGCTCATGTTTCAGCCCCAGTCTAAACACTTCCTGGTCTGGGTGGTAGATGATGTTTGTTTTTCATGGTGGATCCAGTAGCAGGCAGCTAGCTGACACTGGGATGAAGTCAAGGACGTCGGCCATCTTGGGTCAGCGAGCGTAGATGTCAGGGTATCAATAACTTACAAGGCCTGTGTATTTTGCTAGCTAAACGTTTAACACCTCTAACTTCTTCCCTTCAACACTCTTTTCTTCTTTACCTCTCCTTCTCCCTCCACGACTGCTTTCGGCATGAACACTTTCACTGACTAGAAGATGTCACAACACTATTTTTCTATATTTTCTGTAAATTTCTTTAAACACAGCAGTCTACTTATATCCATAATTCAAGTCATGCTGGATAAAAAAGCTTCTGTTGGCACTTTTGTACCAGATCACGTCCTCATTGCTTCATTCTGTCGGTGGGCCGAAGGACAGTTTTGTGCGGTTAAAAGCTTCCCACTGTTTTCAGTGAGGGATGAAAACATCCTAAGCTAGCCGAGGGAAGCAGCAGGATTTCTTCTTCTTCTTCTTCTTCTTCTTCTTCAACTTTATTGCCAAACGACCCTGCGTTTTCTTGCCAGAGCCCTTTGCGTCGGCGCCTCCGCTTCACTGCCGGACTGGCTCCATTCAAATGAATGAACGGGCTGTTTTTTCATGCAGGGATACTGTCGGTCTTGGAGAGAACAAATTACTCATGCTTTAAAGAAGTCGCTTGTCAGAAAAGTGTAAACACTGGTTGTTTCAATAAATAACTGAAGCTGTTGTTTTTCTGGTGAGGACAATCTCTTTTCAAGCTACTGTGAATTTGATTAAATTCACAGATTTCCTCATTGAGCGGAATACAAATAAAATATATATCTGATGACGGGATTTGCTTTATTTAGCTTTGCTGTGGCGTCGTCAGCCTGTGGGCTTTTGTCTTTTGCTGTCGGAGAAGAAAAAACATGTAGAAGCAAAGATTTAGAAACTGCCCTGAATTGGTGAAATCACTGATTTAGTGAATTTAACTCTGAATCAGCCACCAATAAGGGACAACTAGAGCCAACAGCTGGACTCACACAGTAGACAACTACAGGCCCAATGAACAAATACTCATCTCCCCTCTTTACTGACTCATTCAGAACTCTTCTGTTTTTACTCTGCAGCCCACCCACCTCCACCGCTCTTTCCGGTTCATTGACAAAATCCAAACCTCCAAATTCCTCCCTGAGCCACCTTGTCCTTTATTTCTCCCCATTACCTCACTCCCTCTTCTCATCGCATACCTCTGCTTTTTCCTCTTCACTTGCCTCACCACATCTGTTCCATGGTCTACTGTAGAAACTACAGAAACAAAGGAGACAAACTATCTTTTCTTCCCTCCTGAGGAAACCTCTCGATGTAGATGTGGCGTCAGACAGGAGGAAACGTTAAAAAGACCAAACCGCACTGACAGAGCCACATTCAGCCCGACATCATGCTTTCTCTCTTTACTTCCACTTCACTTTTCATTCAGTTTCTTCTCCCAAGAGTCTCAAATGAAAAAAGCTCTCTGCAGTTACAATCATTATTAACAGTTGTTGCCTGGCAACCAAAAATCAAAATGAAGGACCACACATATTGGCAGAGGAGAGTGCCAATCATCTTTAGTGTAGTGAAGAGGAGATAAAAGAGATTCAGTTATTATGAAGCGACAATAATGACTACAAAAACTGAACGCTGCTTAATTCTCAGACAAGAGGACCGAACAGCGCTGTGTGTGAACATTTAACAACACGTCCAAACATCTAACCGATATTATGACACTTCCTGTTGAATCTAAGTGGGAGACAATTCATGAAAAAGACATTTATTAATGGACAATCTAGAAAACAAATATTGACAAATAATGATGAATTAAATAATTGCTCAAAGTAAAAACTTCAGACATTAGCAGATATAAATGTTGAGATCTTTGAGCCTTCAGCCTAATTAATGCCACGGAGCAATCAGCTGACACGCTTTGTATTTACTAGTTGTTGTTTCCTGACATCTCTACCTGCTCCTGATGAAGGTTTAGCAGTATAACAGAAACCCTTCAACAGCAAATATGCCTCTGGCCTTTTCTGGAGTACTCTTATACCGTCTAATTAATCAGTGGATCTCCTAAATTCAAGTTCCCCAGATCTTGAACTCTTTGGGGAATGTTTTTTAATAAAGATCTGTGACCTTGTTTTAGGCACACAACAGTGAAATCACATTCGTCTTGTTTAAGTAAACTGAGGTTTTGTGCCGTAAATGGAAGAAAAGCAGCAAAAATTGCGTATTTGGTCTCATGTTATATGCAGGGTCAGATTTATTTTTTACCACAGCCGACTGACCACTGCAGCAGGAAACTGTGGCTGAAGTTTAATGTTTGGGAAGCAGGGGCACGTTCAGTCTGAAAAAGGTGTGCACCGCGTTGAACAACGTGTTTCCTCGAAACGGTGTGAAACGGTGTGCAACGGGCTTTGAGGCACGTTTTCTCTCGTTTGGTGGGTGTGTCAGAGGTGTTACCCAATCAGCAGCGATGCAGAGAACGGCCTTCTCAGCTGCTTCTATACTCTTTGGCTGCCATAGTTGCAATGCTTATGTAACACAACAAGGTCTTCAACGCGCTGGGGCCGAACGTGCCCCTAGTGTAACATCTGCAGCAGTGTTTTAATCAACACATATTAAGAGATGCATTAGAAAGTTACTTTACAGTCGCTCTCCACTCGGCACCACAACACCAAACAAAACGACAGCAATGCAACAACACGCAACTTTCCCTCAGGTGCTTCCTGCTTCTTTTTACTTTTCATAGCAGCTGCAGCCCAGTTCGATATGGTTGACGCATTATAGTAATGCTTATTAAGTTGTTCTGTGATATAGTTGTTTTAATCTGTTTACAGAAATGATGTAGTCAAAGGAGTTTAAAACTTTTATCAAAAAATCTCTCACACTTATTTACTATAACTCATTTAATGTTTTTGTTAATCTGACAACATCATCAACACATTAAACTAATATTTCCTCACATTCAGCCTGCAGGATGTAAATACACACTTGTCTTCTTTTCAACTACAAGTTCGGCAGCAATGACCACTTTCATTTGCAGTCAATTACTTTCCAGACGTGAGCAGCAGGCATCAGATCACATTTAGCAACACGTCGTGTAGATGAACTCTCTCTGGTCTCTGGTCTTTGTAAATTGCCTCCTGATCCAAACTCACTCCTTCCTGAGATGAGATTGGTATCATGCCAGGTCCAAACCCTGCCAGCTGACTTCATGAGTTTATTTTTTAAATTTTCACTTATGAAGAGACTGAAAAATGCACAAGCTGGAGCAGACAGAGCAGCTGGTTCATGTATGAATGTGACGCACTACACAACATGTAGCAAATGATTTTTCCTTCTTTAAGTAGGAGAGAGAGGACGGACGAGGAGAAGGATTATCTGAAGGACAGAGAATGATGACATCTCTTAAAATGTCAGCGTGTGCCTCCGTTTCTCCTTCCACAGTCTCCAGCTTAGACAGCGCACACACACACACACACACACACACACACACACACACTTCTCTACACACTCTTCCTAATCATTTAATTGTTTATGTTGAATCTTTGGCCTTGGTTCAGTGCTCTCTGCATCGTGTCCACGAGTCTGTCTGCAAGGTTATGTGTGTGTGTGTGTGTGTGTGTGTGTGTGTGTGTGTGTGTGTGTTTGAACCTCTGAACCTACAGGATAAAAAATTAAAGTGATTTTGATGGTAATTCCTTTTTCACTATGATCATTTATCTCTAAACGTCTCTGATCCTTCTCCAACGAGGCATCAACATCACTTTTCATATCCTCTTCATTCAGCTGCTCACGTGACGGCCTCTCCGCACGACTCAAAGCTCTAAATCACAGTTAAAGAGTTTCCCTTTGAACCTTGACACAGATAACTGCGGGCATTTAATATATCAAGTTTCAGCATTTGGAGGAGACTTTAAACGTCGAAACTACCTCAGACGGAGGAATAATTTAACCAGCTATTATTTCACTGGTCAGGTCACATTTATTTATCCTGAGTTTAACCTCGCAGGCCGACTGATGTCAGGAACAATGACGGGCCTTGTTGGCGTTTTACAGAAATGGGACGCGGGAATGAATTTGCACTCAGTTCTGATGACCCAGGTTTCATTGCCTTCTACTATGAGCGATCTCTTTGGTTTCAGTAAACATCTTTCTTATGCAAACCTTGATCCAACTGTTTCAGCAGCCTCCTCTGAGTCCCTAGCTCAGACTTAAACATAACAAAGCTGTTAATATTTTGCTTTAACTTGACTTTACCTAAACATTTTAAAGGACAAACTCGTGGCTTGTTTAGTTCATGGACAAAACAACAAACAATTATCCTTATAAAGGGGTAAGAAAAGCTTAAAGCTCCACTAACCAAACTTTTTATTCTATCAAACGACTGTGTGTAATGTAAAAGGAGTCAGTTATCACCTGACTGCTGTTCCCCTCCGTGTTTCAGATTCTTCTGGCTTATTGTTTCATCTTAGGTTAGCATGTTAGCATGCCAACATTTACTAATCAGCACTAAACACAAACTGAGGCTGAAGGGAATGTGTCTCTGCTGGATTACTGACATGTTTCTTTATGAGGTGATAATAGTGTTGTGTTTACAGCTTGTTACACTGCCTCAAAGTGGTCAAAAACATCAACTGATGCAGCTTTTAAGTCTTACTGCCCTGACAACATCTTTATGTCTCTATTTCTTGTGTATTTTTGTTAAAACAGAGTCTTCTTCTCTTTTGAGGAGGACTTTTTAGCTCATAAGACTTGTGCAATTTTAGCTAGATGTGAAGCAACAATTCTAATTTAATTTAATTTTAAAGATCCCACAGCAGGATCCTTGAGAGATGCAGTACGATACTGTACAGTCAGAATAAAGCAAAAGCTGTGAGCAGGACTGAAAGAATGTGTGACACATATCTTGGACTGCAGAGCCACATGGACGCCAACATGAGCCTCAGTCTGACATGCGACACAGTGTGAGCCCAGATTGAGATCCCTCCCTGAACATGTGCTCTGTTTCTGCTTCTTTAGTTTTTTAGAGTCCAAAAACTCTAAACTCTTCTGGACATAAAGGAAGATCTTTTTTATGTTGCTGTAGCATCACAGTTTTGCACGATCCTCCCTGGAGTCATATCTTAAACATTCATCCTGCCTTTTTTTATTAGTTTAAAATCTCAAATCTATAACTGATAAAATACTTAAGCTCTCACTTGGATTGACACGATCTGTCTGTTCAATAAAGAGGCTGCAGGTTATCTGAATGTTATTAAATTCCTTTACACAGTCACATTAACTGTTACAAGGCGTTTTCCAGAATTAGGTGATATATAGTAGTGATATTAATCTCATAAATGCTTATTTAAAATTAGTCCTCAATCTTTATTCATGTACTGGCAAAAAACCTCTTACTGGTTTCACCTTACAGGTTTTAAAAACGAGAAGAAAAGGGACTTTCACATTTTTGCCAATTTTCTAATTCCATGAAATACAGGGATTTAGCAATAAATGCCAAAATAAAACTATTTTGACAGTATTTTAATATTGCAGCCCTATTCATTTTGTTTTGACGGTGACCTCATGCTGTACCAGTGGGCATTAATCACACCTCCAACCAATAAAACCATCATACTTTTTCATGAGCAAGCCAACCCTCCCTTCAACTTCAACTGCTTCTCCTGTATAACTGATCTCTCACTCTGTTCTTTTCTTTAGAATATGTTTTTGTTTCAATAATACAATTATCTACAGAAGAACCATAGAAAAGCAACTTCCAGCTCCCCGCTGATATCTCTCCATCTCCAACACAATACAGCCTTATTTCCCAACCCTCAACAATAGTGTTCCTTCACCCCATTGTTGTTCATATCCAGACACTGTCACCTGATTGGTCCCTGAGGTGATTTACTCAGATTCTATTCATAAGATCAGTCTGAATTTCTGGACTCACACAGCTGAGCTGAGACCAAACTGTTTTAATGACGTCACACACAAAAGGCCAAATTCTGACCTACCGACTGTATACCACACAGACCTTGACCTTTGACCTGGTACACAAGTGTAGGCAACAACTTTTTTAATGTCTACAAGCCTTGGACATTTTAACACAACACATTAATCGCTCTAATGCATCATACCATACATTTTCTAGAGATACACATGGACATACAGTATGGAAACACACATTAACTTCACTGTCAGGGACCAAACAACAGCTTTGGGTCCAAACCTCAGCCCCTCCCTAAAACTAAAACCACAAACCATCTTCAGCAGGCAACAGCTTGTTACACACAAGCTACAACTCACAACAAAACCATAACTCATGCATGAAGGCGCGGTTATTTAGTCGCTGCAAGGCTTCGAGTCCAGCTTATGAGTTTTTTCTCCATTTGTTACTCTTTGTTCATCTTTTTCCTGTTAGTTTGATTTAATCTTTGGTGTCCAAAGACTGAAAAAAGAAGAATTAACTCCCAGTAGTAACAGCCCAATAGCTGTAGAAAGGGATGACGTAAATAATCAATAAACATCATCAGTAAACAGCAGCATGTCCAGCAGCTTTTACTTTACCAAAAGGACCTGGTGACAGTGGTCTGTTGTCGGGGAGTCTCTGGACATTTTTTTATTTTAAGTTTAGTTTCATCACTTCTCGTGATCACCAGGACAAATGTACATTGATTCAGTAGAGATTGATATGTGGCATTTGTATTGTTGCCTTAATAGTCGCCTAATATTTAATAAACTACTTAAACAGGCTTTGTCAGCAGATTAATAAATAATCATCTACCAGCAATGATCGTCTTATGAAAAATCAGTGTAGCTCCGGCAGAATCATCAACAAACTGCACTCACAGTTTGACTGTGAAGCAGAGATGCCGTGACCTTCTCTTGTTGCAATGTGAGATATCACAGTGTTAGAGCCATAGCTTACAAACGACAGGAGGCTGTGACCCACATCAGTAGAAAAGATCAATCACAGGCTAGAAGATAATCAGCATTACAGAGCCACAGAGAGCAGAAACTCAAGAGATACAGAAGAAACATTAACCCAGTTTGAGACTGATTTATCACAACAGGGCGCTGCCGCCACAAAGGCACAACTGCCCTCTCACTGAATAAACTACATCTTAAATGTAAACAGTAGCAGCATCTCAACATTGTAATTATGGAGAACAGATGAAAGGAGAGGAAAGGAACTGATCTTAGAGTTTGCTTTATAAGGTGTTGCATGTAGTGTGTTCCCCCAAATTAAGACCATATTTCCTATAAAACACGGCGCTTCCCGTCACAGGGAAGATGCTGCCACTCTCCTCCTTCCTCCTTCCAAGATCACAATGTGTACATTTGTTTTTAAGAGGCAAGAAGATGGATACAGGCCAACAGCCATAAGGGCCATAAGGGCCCTACACATCCTAATGAGGAATACTAACAACTCATGTAGAGCAGTGCAGCTGGAATACACTCCTGCTGTACAGAAATCCCACAGATGTCACATACAATAAGATTACACTTCATGCTTACTGAGCTACTGGACTGATGCTTGGACACTGACAGGAGTTCTTTAGAAAACTGATTTGTTCCTTATCAGCAAAGTAATGCAACACTGCTCTGGAGATTAAAAATGTGCATCAATAATTAAGTTATTGCTGCAACATTTACAAAAAGAGTAGGAGGGCAGGACTGATGCAGTGTGAAGAAGGTTTCTGATGGCTACCACTGTCTTGTTGAAGATTTGTAGGGAACAGAGTAACTTTAGCTTTAAGCTTTAAGAGCAGTAGTTGGTTGAAATACTTTACCTCTGACAGCAGTTACATTAATCACATATATTGCCTGCGTGCATTAGATGGCAGGCTGGACTCTTCTCCGGATGGTAAAGAAAGTGTCGTTCAGAAAATGTACATACAAGGAAAAGAAGGGAGGAAAGAAAACAGAAGAAGCAGAAAGTCGTGTAGATTAAGGTGAAGAGCGTTTTCCTGTAAAAGAATAACTGTTTCATCTCCCCTCTTCTCTGAAAGCACACTGTCCAACAGGCCACCAGGCACGACTGCTGAAAATGTCTGTTATTAATCGAGGTGAAGAAGACAACAGCTGATGCCTCCATCTGAATAAAAACCAGATCCAACAACCCCTTTCTTTCATTCTTCTTATGAGTGAAAAGACTCACTGTGGAGGCTCATACAGGCCTGTGACTGTGTGTGTTTCTTAAAGGACAAATGAGGATATTTTACTCCGGAGTCATCGGGGACTCTCTGTCTCTTTCCACAGGCCACACTGGGAATATTCCTGCTGTTTATGGGAAGAAGCGACAGAGAGGCTGATGAACTCTTACATTCCCTTCAAATTACTGTTTGTTAACTGACATCACTGCAGGAATGTAGCCTGGATGCTATATTTATCCTGATTTTTAACACTGTTCACACTGACCCATTATCCCTTGTTTATTGGGTCAGTATTATGACTGATTATGGGTGATGTCAGAGGCTCCCATTTCCCTTCTTAAAGGAATATGCCTGGGGTTTTGGAAAGATGCTTTATTACTCACTTAATGGGAGTTGGATGAGAAAATTTATCCAATTTCATCTGTGTGTTCAGCAGACTGGAAGCAGGTGAAGTTAGCGTCCACAAAAAGAAGAGAAAAAGCCTTCCAGCAGCTCCAAAATGATCTTGTTCACAAGCTGCATCTTGTTAACTGGAGATCTGGACACCAACACATCAAGAATCATTTTGGTTTTAAGTCTACAAGTCCTGAATCTCTTGTTTGTGTTTGAGTATTTCAAGTTGGATTCACCAAACTCTCTTAACTGTACAAACTTGTCCTAAATCTTTTGTTGCAGCTCGATGAATATCACCTGTTCATTAGCACAATCACCACCCCTGAAACTGCAGAAAAACGTTACCAAATATAAAAATTTTAAAAAAAGGTTTCCACACTGTGAAGCTTCAGGTCCTGCTTTTGATACCAGCAGAGCATAACATAACAAATTTAGCTTTGTTCGTGCCGAAGAGAAACTTCTGAGTACTCGTACGTGCCACCCAAATACACCATACAACTTGTAAATATGACAATATTAAAATGCACCTTTGATGCGGCTAGGCTAGCTATTTCCCACTGCTTCCAGTGTTTGTGCTAAGCTAATCTATCTGATATTAATCTTCTCAACGCAGATGTTCTCTAAGCATCATTTTTAAAATAAGTACACATATAGCCTGGCCTGTGAAGATGAAAGTTACAGAGAGCTGACTGATCAAAGACTGATGCTGAACAGTTCTCCAACTTACTGCTGCAACCAATTATTCACATCTCATT
This sequence comes from Oplegnathus fasciatus, assembly GCA_003416845.1. NCBI lineage: Eukaryota > Metazoa > Chordata > Actinopteri > Centrarchiformes > Oplegnathidae > Oplegnathus > Oplegnathus fasciatus. The sequence continues at coordinate 328,304 of NTHP01000449.1, forward strand.
TTAAAATCTCTTCCTGTCCCTGCAAACAAACTCTTAAGAATTGGGCATTTAGTTGTGGCTGATTCTATTTATCTGTTGGCAGAAACTTCTAGATATTGTATATCAATATATCAGTTTTTCATTGGCCCAAAGCTTTTGTATCCATCCAATATCAGCAGAGCTCTGGTCCCCTCTGTATCTCCCACAGAATGAATACGGGAGCTTCCTTTGTTGTGGAAGAATGTAGCTGTAGTGAGTCCACACACACACACACACACACACACACACACACACACACACACACACATACTCACTCATGCATTACTTACTTTTAAGGAGGTTGAAGTGTTACAGAGTGTTTGGTAAACACCTGGGGTGAAACAGAGCGAGGTGTCAAAGTAAGTCAAGCAGAACAGAAAGTGTGTGTGTGAGAGAGAGTGTGTGTGTGTGTGTGTGTGTGTGTGTGTGTGTGTGTGTCTTTAATCACTTTACACTAGTGGAGAAACAGTCGTCCTCTCACAGCCGCCCGTCCTCCCTGTACGTCCTGACAAGCATCAGGAAGGTAAAAAACTCAGACTTCTGACCCTAAAAGCAAATCTGACAGTGTGAGAACTGCAGCGTATAAAACCTCCCTTCAGGTAATCACAGGAAAGTTTGTGTGTTTGTGTGTGTGTGTGTGTGCGTGTGATGTAAGCCATGCTATCAGTTCATGTAGCTCATCTAACTACGAGCTTTAATGTGCTGTTATCTGGAACCACTGTCTCTTATCTGGTAACGAGTTAAAGATCGAGGGCGTCTGTCAGCTCCCAACTGTGCGACGTTAACCAGTGTCAGTGTGTGTGTGTGTGTGTGTGTGTGTGTGTGTGTGTGCACATCCCCCTCACTCTCTCTCTCCATCTGGTGCATAAACCAAATAAATGACAGTAATAACATAAAAAATAACTGAACTGAAATTTAAATAGTAGTAAATAGTAAATATTAAGCATTAATACAAATGTAAAGAAAAAATAATATAACACAATAATAACAATATAAACAACTCGGGATAAAAGCAAAACAAAGCTACTACCTACAAAACAGTAGGTACACACAGTTTCTACCATACTAATAATAAATAAATATCAATAAATAAATATTAATTATGAGGCTCATCGTCAGCCATTAGCCTGTTATTATGGATATGACTTCGTCAAAAATCTACAGTGAACTAAATTGAAATAAAATTCAATCCAAATCCATCTTTACCCTTCCTATTTCTTTCTCCCTTCACACACCAGCCAACACACACACACACACACACACACACACACACACACACACACACACACACAGTCTAACCTTAAGAAACCACAGTTTTAATTAACAGCAGTCTACCCTCTCTGACCTCCTCTCTCTGTTTCTGTTTCGTCTCAGGTGGTTGACGGGTTCATTAACGTCAGGAAGCCTCTCTAACCGATGTGTCATCCATCCCTCCTTCCTTCCTTCCTTCCTTCCTAGTTCTTTTCTTTCTTTGCCTCCTTTATTGGCACCTTACCCTTCAAAAACATTTCTTTCTCATCAATTCTTCATTAAGTTTTACTTCTTTAGTGTTGTCTTCTCTTCTCTCTTTCTCCTTCCTTTCTTTTTTCTCCTCTCTCGCTGCTCTCAGGTCTTTTCCTCCCTTCTTTCCTCCATCTTCTGGTTTTCGCTGTCCCGTCCCTCCCCTCCCTCTTCTCCTAAATCTACTTACAATAATCACAGCAGGGTCAAAGGTCAAGGTTCACGGCATGACACCACAAGGTACGGGCAACACCTCCCAGGAGGCTGCGCTGAACACACACACATACACACACACACCAACACACACACACGAAGGTCACATTACAGTAAGTATGTGAGCATAACCTTTCTTCATTTTTCTGTCTCCTTTTGTTTTCTTACTCTCTCTCTCTCTCTCTCTCTCTCTC
>NTHP01000449.1:336148-349528 GCA_003416845.1 Oplegnathus fasciatus
GACCCATTAGAAGTGTGTGAATGTTGCCATTACAAACAGCAACAGACAAATCCTACCTGTTATACCTTTAACAATCTGTACTGAAGAAGGCGCCTACTGAAAATCAATAAAACATGCAAACATATATTTATTTTCCTTGATTCTCTCTCTAACATTTGAAGTAACTGTGTATATATGATGGATGCATGCTCATAAGTGCTATTTTAGAAGTCAATGACAAATTATGTTTTTAGTTTGGCAGACTTGTTGGTCTACTGATGACTGCGAGTTGTAGACTTCAGACAGTCCTTCATAAAGTATTTTACAGCCAATAGTAAATATAAAGACTTAAACTGAGGTCATGTAACTTTATTGAACTGCAGCCACTGTGGCCGCAAGTGGCAGGCACGTAGTAATGGCACACCGAATTTTTATCATTATCATGACGCCGCTCAGGTGACTGAGAGCGTAGTGAGAGTGTAATGGGACCACAAGCAGGAGACCTGGAGCAGACTGAACTGTATTATCTAGAAACTGTACGAAGCAGGAACCAAAAAGCTGCTGCAGCTGTTGCTTCTCATGCAGAAAGCCTTCTTAATGTCCGGTAACAAGGAAAATAAACCTGACCTAAAATAACCTAAAATCTGGACATCCACCATGATGACAGTTAGCTGCGGGTAGTTTAAATATCCTTCTTTTTTTTAATGTAATTGAGGCTGTTTTAAACATTTATGGCTTCTGTGGCACTCATCAACACAGCATCACCTCCCATGTTAGTTAATCTGTTAATCTCCCATTTTATTCCTTCCCGCTGCTCCCATGAAGTGTTTTATTCTAGAAAAAAAGCATCTGCCGTTGACATTAACTGAGGCCTCATAGCACAGCGTTTTTAAAACTCTGGAAAATGAGAAGAAAGAAAAAGAAAAGGTAATTTTACTGCGTGTTGGAGGACATTTCTATGGTTACAACATCCACCAGATTGCTTTGAACACTGAGTCAAAGAGACATTACTTCATTGATCTTTATGATACTGTTATAAAGTTCTCTCCAGCTCTGACATCAATACATCCGCCGAGAAAATGACTTTACCGCTGAAAACCTTTAACTGGATACAGACTTTCCTAAAATCAGACATCACGACAGCAGGGAAACACTCTAAAACTTCACCTTCATCTGTAACTTAACCTAATTTTGACTGAGCTTTTGTTGCAGTGTTACAAATTGGGGTGTTAACTGATGGGCATCGAAACAATAAGTAAGGAAAGGAAGTAAAAGTATGAAAGACACATTTTTTCCACGTGAAAAAAGTCAAAAGGAAAAGACACATGGCAGACAGACAGATAAGTTCTGTCTTTTTTGAGTTTGTGGTGCTCTCTTTGCTGTAAGCAAAGCGAAAACTCACAAGGCAGAGCACTAACAGCTTGAAAAGCTCCACAATTCAAAGACCAAATTTGATCTTAAAAACCTCACTCATTCTGAATCCTTATGTGTTTACCCAAAAGCTCAGAGGAGAGCACTGACGAATGACGTTCATGATTAATGTTGCTGTTTAAATGGGGCGCAAAACATGTAAATTAGGCATAAAGTGTTTGAATGGGTAAAGTTATGGGCAATAAAAAATACATTAACTGTAGACAGAAATATATAACTCAATCTGTCATTTGTCTGTTTAGCGGTGTGGAGTTTAAACCCCCAAAGAATGCACAGTTAGGCCCAAACAAGCATCGAAACACTGAGAATTCAAAGTGAACAGAGGGAACACTTGGTTTCTTTTTTCTAGCATGGACTGTTTTGTCTGTGTTCATTAAATCGTTACTTCATCAAAACTTGTACCCCTCAAATTATTCTGCTATTTTAACATGAAAGCAGAGTGTCATGCTTTCTCACTCACTGGTCTGTTGGAAAAGGTGAGTATACTACGGCTGCTGACACCAGAACTTTAAAGTCCTGCATGACTGAGGGTAGATTCGTTTTGCCCCTGCTGTCATGTTATTGATTTACTTCTTTAGAGCAGCATGTTCCTCTCTTGACGTGTTTCCTACCTGAGTGGGAGAGCTGCAGCCGTGGCCCGGTTTGGCTCCAGGCTTTGGCATCTGGAGCAGTGCTGGAGTCTGCAGGCTGCAGCCACAGCAGAGGGAGGAGACATACCATCAGTATCCGAAGAGGCTTCACCCCTCTGGCTCTCACTCCTCCTGCTGCCTGCAGGGCTGCAGCACTAATCGCTATCATCTCTGATTGGTCTTCACTGATGTGGAGAGATGGAAGGAAGAAGGTCGAACCAACTGATCACATCACACTCTGGGCTGACTGGAGGAAAAATGAGAAAGAGGGAGTTGGGAATGGAGAGAGATTGATTAGTGTTATCAAATTAAATGTGTTTAATAACATATTGATTTAACTCTCAACAACTTAATATCTCAACAATTATTGGATGTATTGCATTCATGGTTCCCAGATGATATCTCCTAATTGACTTTACATCTAGCGCCACCCTGAGGTTGACAAGTCAGGATCCCTTTTGAACTTGTCCAACACATTTTTTGTGACTAAATACCTGCAAAACTGATGACATTCCCATGAGCCTCAGCTGAACTTTGTGTAATGGTGATCAGCAAATGCTAGCATGCTACTGTAACATGTTAAACTGGTGCACATGGTAAACTTTATACCTGCTACTCACTCAGCTGTCCATTGAGCTTAAGGCTAACATTATTGTCATTAGTTTTATAGAAGTTGAAGGTTTGGCCAAGTGGACATTTCGACCAGCCGGTGGCGTTGATACCAAAGTAATTAGGATTCATCCTCTGTGGACTGTGGATGTCGTACAAACTTTTAAGGCAAACACTTCCAGCTCTCTCGCCCTGATGGACCAAACAGCTGCCTCTAAAGCCACTTTATTGGCTAAAAGTGAGGAAAGTTGATAAAAGGAGAAGTGCCTGAGCTCTGAATTTATGTGGAAAAAATGCTATTTGTAGTCAGATGGCGATAGATTCCAGTAAATTAAGTCAGCAGTAGAGGCTGAAGATAAATTAGTGGAATTACTGGAATTTAAGATGTTTACATTCATATTAGAAAAGACCAGACAACCAAAGGGGCTTACCAGCCTCTTAATCTGTGAAAACACTGACTGGAGTTCTTTTGGCATGCCACACTAGCTCAATATCCAGAGGTCCCACTTATAAAACATTCCTAAACGCATACACTCAGGAACAGAGGGAGAGACAGAGTGAGAGAGTAAATGAGACGGACAGAAAAAGAAAGTCCAGAGCTCAAGTTAGACCATAAATAACGTGAGAGATTCTGTGTCGACCCGGCGATTTGAAAAGAGTGTGTGTGAGTCAATCTGAGCATTCAGTTTGTAGAGAGACGAAGTGTGAAGCTATAATCATATGTATTAAATAAAAATAATATTACACTGATGTATTTATTAATTTACCAGATTAAGTTTAGTTATGTTGTAATCAGACACCTGAATAAAACACATTACAGCGCTCTTTTCCAAAACAAGGGCATGAATCTGATACTCACAGATAATTAAATTCAAATTCCAAGTGGGACCAGTAAGTTTTGGGAGACAGGGCTGAACAACCACAACATCAAGTCAAATCGAATCACTGCACATTTGCAGAACAAACAAACCAAAGAACATAGTTTTGCTTTTTTGACTTATTCCCTTATTCCCTCTGCACTTTGGATGTGTCCTTAGCAAGCTAGTGGACACCTGAATAAATCTCTAGTAGACAGGAACTATATGTGCAGCTAGAACCGGGTGGCTGTGGGAATGTAGTTCACAAAGGAAACAGGTCAATTTATCATTTTATGCCGGTTTACTATTGTGGTGGCCGGCCAATTTTAAGAGTTCAGTTTGAGAAATGCATGAGAAGAAGCTGCTGAGAGAGGAAAGACAGTTAGCCTGTTAGCTGGCTTGAATACCGACCAGCAGAAAGAAGACACGGTGCAAGCATGGACGGATTATGAGACAACGGGTGCTCAAAGGCATGTAGAAGGCCCCCCGCCCCTCCTACATAGAAGACGCCCAGACTGAAAGAGTTTAGAGTCTTTGTGGTCGTTTTATATTGTTTTCTGGTCATTTTATGTCTCTTTGTGGTTGTTTTATGTAACTTTGTAGTCATTTTGTGTCACTTGTTGGTCATTTTGTGTCTCTTTGTGGTCGTTTTATGTCACTTTGTTGTCATTTTGCATCTCTTTGTAGTTATTTTTGTCTCATTGTGATTGTTTTGTGTCTCTTTGTGGTCATTTTGGGTCTCTTTATGGTTGTTTTGTGTTTCTTTGTGGTCACTTTGCATATCTTTGTAGTCATTTTGTGTCTCTGAGGTTGTTTTGTGTCTCTTTGTGGTTGTTTTGTGTGTCTTTGTGGTCATTTTGCGTCTCTTTATGGTCGTTTTATGTCACTTTGTAGTCATTTTGTGTCTCTTTTCTGGTCATTTTTGTCTCTCTTTGTGGCCATTTTGCATCTTTTTGTAGTCATGTTGAGTCTCTTTGTGGTCGTTTTGTGTGTCTGTGGCCATTTTGTGTTTTTTTGTGTCACTTTGTAGTCATTTTGTGTCACTTGTTGGTTGTTTTGTGTCACTTAGTTGTCATTTTGTGTCTCTTTTCTGGTCATTGTTGTCTCTCTTTGTGGCTATTTTGCATCTCTTTGTAGTCATGTTGAGTCTCTTTGTGGTCGTTTTGTATCTTTGTAGTTGTTTAGCATCTCTTCGTAGTTGTTTGATTTACTTTCTAACAAGAAATGTTAACAGTCACTTCAACAGAGGCTCTGGACTGGCCTGCTGACCTCTTTGTCGAGTAGGCCTGTTCAGTAATCCACCTGTGAGGACAACGCAACTATTGAATTGAAAAGTCTCTGAAAAGCAACTCTAAATCCCTCCACTGCACTGTAAGCATAGCCTGACCATGAAATTATTTCAGGTGGCAAGGCAATACGCAGGGCAATTTGCCGAGCTAGCACGCATAGTTCCAGGAGAAACTGACCATGTTATCATATCATAATTTATCATAATCTGTCATGGCGGCTGGCTGGCTAGCATCTTGTCAGCAGGTTTTAAAGAGCTCAACAGGTTGGAAAGGCGCCTGCTGAGAGAGGAAAGACAGTCAGCGAGGTTTAACTTGGCTGCTGCTCCACGCTTTAATCTAACCTCAGCATGACTCTGAGACTGTGGTTGCCAAAACGCCTCAGACAAGATTACTATTTATACTTGTTTACTGTTTCAGGTACAGTATGAAGACAACTCTGCATTGCAGCAATACGAAGCTCTTTTCCTGTCCAACCCAGCAGAGTCTTTGTGTCCTATCATTTCTTCCACACTCAACAATATGAACTTCAAAAGGCTTCAAGAGTTTCAAAGCCTTAATGCGACTAATAGACTTCAAAACAACTGTGGATGACTCATAACTTAATCATAGCCTTTAATACCTTTTATCCACCCAATGGTAGCCTCGGGACAATCCTTTCAAATCAAAAGCATTCTCTTTAATCCCTGGCTTTGACAGTTTATCCTCTGTAATACTCAACATTATTTTCATAAGCTGTGAAAAGGACTGCCAGACACAACAAATCCATGTGTCTTGTTTGGGGGTTTAACCATACTTTTCTCTATGACACGTCCTCTGAGAGCTGATCGTGAACAAAAGAGAAATTATTTAAGTTGTGTATTTACATGCATGTAAATTGAGTCTGTTTTGTATATTACAAGGAAGACAAAGTGAAAGGATGTATTTAGTGGGTTATGCCAAACAGAGAGAGACAAAAAAAGAGGAGGAGTGAGTAAATGTGTACGGTAAATGAAGACAAACTAAAATGAAAATAGGCTGTCTAGTGTGTATGCGCAGTGAAGAGTAAATAACTTTGAATAAACACTATAAATTACAATCAAAACAAGAGTAAATCTGTCACTTCAGGGTTAAATGACAAAATCCAGGAGACGAAGAAGAGTTTCTTCTTTTTGAAGTGAAACAACAAACCACGCCTATGCCTGAGTAAATATGTAATCAGTGATAACAATAATATCATTTTTGCATGTGAAATATAACTGCAGACAGTTGTGCTGCAGAGTAATGTAACTCTGATAACATCATATGTTTCACGTCACCATTGTTCATTTGTGTTCAACACTTGACTCGAGGAAATGACCTCCTCAAACCTGTCAACATGGAGACAGACGAGGAACAAACTGTCTCTTCCTCTCTGCTCATCTGACACACAAAATGTGTGTGTGTGTGTGTGCGTGAGTGTGTGTGTGTGTGCGTGAGTGTGTGTGTGTGTGTGTGTGTGTGTGTGAGTGTGTGCGTCTCAAAGAGAGACAGAAAGAGAAAAGAAACTGTTTGTGAAAGAGACAAAGCCAAAGCAAAGGGAAAAAACATAATGTGATGTAAATACATGTTTGTGTACATCAGTGAGCATGCAGATGTATGTGTGTGTGTGTGTGTGTGTGTGTTTGCTCTGTCCCGAGACAACATGGGTGTTGACGAGAGTTTTTAAATAAATCCCTGAAGGAAACTCATCGTTTGTTTCCTCTGTCTGCCTGTCGGTTTGATTTAAACACACAGACACGCACGTCTGAATACACACGAGTAGCAAAAACACAAACGCTCACGTTGATGCACACACACACACAAACCTGAGATACACGAACACATACACATACACACCCTCTGTCAAACCGACACAGTGTGGTGTAACCGGATGAAACTTTTAGAGAGTAGAAATAGACAGTTTGTTTACGTGTGTTTTTTGAGTTCATTCAGGTCAACTGCAGGTCCCCGAGGACGGTGGTTAGTTTACTCTGATTATTACAATTAAATCATTTAAAGGCACAGTGATACATTCAGCGCTGATGATGTTGTTGTTGTTGTTGTTGTTGTTGTACAGTACTACCTTTAACTACAAAACTACTCAATTGCTCCCTCCATGTGAGAAATTGTTTGGAGTCACATTGAATAGTCTGGCAACCAACTAATTAAGAAACAAGTTTTCAGTCTTAAAATTCACAATTTTGGCTCCCTATTGGAGGGAAAACTCCACTGAGCACTATATTTTCACCAGAATAAGGTTAAATAAAAAGCTTCCACTGCTAGCACAGCTAGCTGTTTACACCTGTCACTTGTGATCAATGTGAGTAAGTGTAGTTTTGAGATGCAACAGTTTTGAAGCACCTAAATGGACAGAGGAGAGGTGGACTGTGTTGCAGCAGTAGTAAAAGTAAAAGCTTATATAGGTATTAAAAGTCTTATAGTTTCTTATAGAAGAGTCTTGAAGGTCTGATTACACACTCTGGGGGCCGGTCTGGCTTGTTATTAGCCACTGATGTGAAACACCTGGAAGACGCCAGGAGAGCAAGAGTTAAAAGGCCGGTCACTTTACCATGTCACTTTTTATTCTATTCTTATTTACTTTATGTACCTCTTATTATTCCTTTCTGTTACTTTCTATACTTATCTATATTTATTTCTGTCCTTGTACTGCTGCAACAACTGAATTTCCCCGCTGGGGATCAATAAAGCCTCTGCAAAATGTGGAGTCACATCACCAATATGCCAACAATTCTCCAACTTTCACAGCTGCAGCCTCCATAAGGGCTCATGTTTGTTCATTGTTTGTCTGGAAGTCCTTCCCACAAGGACACAGTACACAAGTACAATACTGTCAGAAATGATCGAATGGTAAAACATCACAGAATCATCTGATCCTCAATCTGAAAAGAACCTGATGTCCACCGAGTTTAAACTAATCACAACTTTATGAGATATCTTGATAAAGTTTTACACACATGCACACAGGTGAGTAGAGGTGGGTGATATTGTTGAGGAGAACGGTTCCCATGGCTATCAGCTCGACGCATCTTTGTTTTCTCTTCCTGTTGCACCATGGGGGTTGGGGCTAAACAATGAGTAAACAAAACAAGCTGCGCCACATCCAGCTTTTCAGCCATGTCTGGACTTCCATCATGTCTAAAGGGCACGATGATATGATCGTCGTGGCATGATTACACTTTTTCACTTTTTTATTTTTCCTGTGTTGCTTCTAATGTTAGACGTACGTAGATGGAGGTGTATGAGAGAGAGGAAGAGAGAGGGACGCAGAGAAAGATTAGAGGATGGAAACATTTGAAGCTGAATGCAGAGAAGGAGAGAGAGGAAAAAAGATATAAAATAATCAGATAAGAGACTCAGATAGAGAAAGAGATACTGTATCACGCTGACCCTCTAACCTACATCCTCTAACACAACACTCCCGAAATAGGCTGTTTTTGCTCCGAAATGTCAACTCTTTGTGTAGAGCTTCCTATGTTAGTGGAGGGAAACGTTTGTTTAAATAAGGAATGAATAAAAAGTCTAAAATGGGCTTCCTAAATATGAAAAATTGGTCCCTAACATTTCAAGCTTCAAAAGGAAAGAAAAGGTTTTGTGGCAACAGATTCCAGTTGTTATTGGTGCTGATGGAAAACAGTCGGTACTGTTCTGCATGTTCAGTTGAGCATCATGAAAAAGAATAAAGAATACCATTAAATTGTATTTAACATGAAAACATTTGAAGATCTTGCAAGCAATTTATATTGGAAGTAAAACCAAAGGCTTTAATACTTTATACTTTTTTCTTTAATGTTTTTTGCAGTTTCACTTTGATCAGCTGCCGCATTTTAGTTTAATGGGGCAAATATTACATTAAAGTGAACAATAAATTATATATAGAGACTTCTCTGATGACTATCACTGTGTGGACTGTGAGCTGGAATACACTTTGAATGGTTGTGATTTATTACAGCAAGAAGGTCTAAAGCACTAAAAGCACAGTTCTGGCCTCACAGCGCGCACAGGTGTACAAATACAGCGAAACTAAACACACTTCCAAAAAAGGATTCAAATCAGGAGTTGGTCTTTAAAGATTTTACTGGGTTTGCTGTTGGAATCCAGCGTAACTGATGTGAATCCAGGCTGATTACTGCGGCTGTCTGGCCTGACAATCAGACTGAACTGTCATTTTGTTTCACACTGAGGAATCATTAGCGAGTGATGTATCAATCCAATCAATATCATTTTCACTTGACAAGGAAGCTGTTGCTAGGAGCCGCTGACATCGATGTTTTTCATGACAATTGAAGAAATATGCCAATTTAAGAGTTGTTATTTCTGTACAGCTGTGGAAAACTCCACATTTGTCTCTATTCGTGTCCTAATTTTTCTGTCTTCCTCTGGCTATGTGTCCATGTAGGAAGATGACGTCCCCATGCTGTGCAGCTGAATATGAACAAGAAGAAAAACAATCGGTTCTCGGACGCAACTCAGGTTTTATCAGTATATTTAAGCAAATTTAAAACCATGCTTACAATAATGTAATTTCCTTCTTTTGGAAGTCTTTTGGATAACATTATAAGTCGCTTATATGAATGAGTGTAAGCTTTAACGAGGCAGTTATCACAGAGCTATAACCAAACGATGAATTGAATAGGAAAAAAAGTTCCAATCTAGTTGTAATCATCGTGTCTTTGCATGTCGAGCTGAGCCCACTGCGCTCAGTGACCTGTCAATCTCAATCATTCAGGGAGGAGGGAAGGGGCAGATATAGCCGAACTTTTCATACCATGAAATCATCCAAATGCTACAAAAAGTAGTCCAAATTAACACAACTATTTTACCCTAAAGATGACAACACTGGGAGCAAGCTACAAACTTTTCAAACCTTTCAAAGAATTAGTATTTTATACTCAAAATGTGGGGCTTTCATAAAGTACTAATACACAACATTTTACTAGAGGTTTGTACTTGAGGACGTCCTGCAGCATCAGTGAGGAGAGGATCCACTCGGAAATGTTCAGTTCGATCATTTAGATTTGTTTCCACAACAAGACAAGTCTGTGAAACGAGCCCGAGCTGCAGCTGGTTTAAAGTCAGCACATTAAGCATCATTTGTAAAAGAACACACAGATTGAAGCGATCACTGCCACAGGAGCAGATGCATGATGGGAGGCACTGACTGCTGCCGTACCACACTGAATACACTTTTGACCTGCCTTGTAAAATCAGAGCCTCTGAATACTTCAAATGCTTTCTCTGACCTCCATCTCCCCGGAGCGCTCCGCAGAATAAAACCGAGCGTTTCTTGCTCCTGCTCGAGGGATTAAAGTAGTTTTATTGTGTTTACAGGAGGACGAGGTGAAAATGTGGCTGGCCACTTGAGGGGAAGCTGAAAAATCTCATTTTAACTGCCGGCTGATTTATCAGCAGAGTGGAAGACACCGGACCCGATTCCATTACTCCCAGCAATTCTTCTTCTACCTTTTCTTGTTTAATCTCTTTTATTTATAACTTCATGTTTTAGTATTTCCTCATCTTCCTCTATCTTCCTCCTCCTCACTGCTCTTTATTTCCCTTCTTTAATCCTCCTTATCTAATCCTTTCATCCGTCCCTGCTCTACCTGCTCTGTGTCAGCTCCTCCTTTGTCTTCCTCCCTCCATCTCCTCCGTTGTTTCTCTCCATTCCTCTGAGTCTTCCTCTCCTCTTTTCTTCCTCATTCTCTCTCTGTGATACTATGATGTTTTTCAGTGTCTGGTGGACAGAGGAGGCGACAGCTTTACAACTTCTCTCTGCCAAACCTCTAATCCTCACCATGATTTAATAACCCCTCTTCTTCCATCCGTCCCTCCCCACTTATCCCTCCTGTCATCTTATGACTTCAACATTAAGTCCGTTAATATCTCTCTCTGCTTTCTTGAATCTTAATCTACTATAGGTCTCTCTCTCTCTCTCGCTCATGTATCGCTGTCATTTCTCTGTCAAAAGCCCTAATCTAATCAACTTTATCCTGTTTTCCCTCCTTTATTAATCCACTGAACATGACCACGCTCTTCTTCTCTCTGTTTCTATATGTTCCAACTCTGTCTTTGTCCTCTCTCTGTCCTTTTCCATCCTTTCAGTACCCAAGCTTGTGGTCACGCATGCACAAACCTCCTCAAACAACTTTAAGAGTTGGAAACTTGTTAAATTCAAATATGCAGATCAGAGTTCATGTGATGATGTGATGCAAGTGTTATTTACATTCATCACGCATCAATGTGTTTACAAAATGTATTTTCAATCTGTTTTCGGTCTGTAGTACCTTTCTGTGGTAGCTACAGTACTGCACGCGACATCCACATAAACTTTATCAGTGGGTTTCATTGTGAATACATCACTGATCACAAACCCAAATGAAGCTGAATCAATGTGGATCCAAACTAAGAGCAGGTTCAAATAGCTGGTTTCATTTTGGATTATGTAACATTTGTTAGAATATCTGTATCTGTTCAGCTCTGAGACTGATTTCTTTAGAAAACCTTTTTTAACCATGTTAGCAGCAGGATTCGATGGCAATGTTGGTCTGTCGGTCTGTCGGTCTGTCGGCCTGTCGGCCTGTTGGTCTGTCAGTCCACCACTTTGGTCCAGACTGAAACATCTCAACAACTATTGGATGGATTCACTTTGTACAAACATTCATGGCTCTCATGAATCTTACTGACTTTTCCTCTAGCACCACTGAAATATCTCAACTTTCTACAAGATGGTTTGTCATGAAATTTTGTTTCCCAGATGATGAATCTTAATGATTGATCCCCTGACCTTTCCTCCGGTGCAACCCTGAGGTTAAGATTTATGATCACTTTGGTGATCTCTTTACTGCTACAGTAGATAGTAAATATCTGCAAAACCAGTGATCATCAGCCTCAGCTGTATTTGAGCAATATGAAAAGCATTCAGGTACTTATTTAAATAAAAGGAAATGACTCATTTATCTGGAAAACCGCATGTTTTAGCTCTTGGAATGTCAATCTTTCGAGCTGGAGTTTTTGAGTTCTTACTTATAAGTTTTGACAAAAAGATAAACATAAAGAAACTTGATAAAAGATCTGAATGGATTGAGATTCAAAAAAAAGAAAGTCATTCTGTAAGTTACTAACTTCCTGCTAACGCGCTCCCAGTCTGTAGTTTATTTGTTGGTCTAAGACGTTGGATGGTGTTTGCGTCACTCCCCAGAGAACAGGTGCAGAGCTCGGGCAGAGGTTCAGCCCTGAGGCCCCAGATCCAGCCGGCGCCCTGGTACCTGACTGTTCAGCTGTAAAGCAAGATCTATGTATATCTGTGAGTGAGCAGAGCTTAACAGCATTCTTGGTTTACTGACCGTGTGTTCAAGGTCACACAGACACAGATCGTCGTAACAGCAGTAATGTGTAGGTTATGCAACGGGCAGAAAACCTCGTTGGTCAAACAGTCGAGATTTATGAGCACATATGGAAAGTGTGCTGAGCCTTTTAACCACCGTGCTTTCAGCATCAGCGTCACAAACATCAAGAGAGGAATCCAAACCGGACAATGGACACTTCACTGTTGACATCTGGATGATATGATATTCTACTACTTTAAACGTTAAAGAAAACCTTCAATGAAAATATCATCTTTATTTCTTTTCACGCCACTTTTCCCTTTTATGAATCAAGAAAGAGAAAAGTAGCATGAAAAATATCTTCCTGAGCCTGTAATGACCGTGTAACACGATGACTGTAGATACAAAAACACTGAGAGAGCAATTTCTCTAAATCATGTTCCTCACTGAGCATCGTGTCGACTTAATAAAGACCACAGAAGTTACACTGAACTTTATATTGCACCATTTACATCATCGTACCTACTCCAGCGACCCTTTTTGCTCATTCAGAAATAAACTGAGACTTCTTTTTTTTTCATGTCTCCTTGAAAAAGCTCAATAAACACTGTATACACCCCTGTTCACTGTTTATTATGATAACTAGTTTCAAGATCAATAATTATGTTTAATTAATTAATCTTGGTCTATAAAATGTGACAACTTTACATATCTCATTGTTTGAGTCAAAAATATTCAGTTTATTATTATAGAAGACTTAGAGAGCAGAAAATATAGTAAGAATAGCAGAACCAGAGATTTTCTTTAGAAAATTAAACAATTCATAGATTATCAAAACGATTGCTGATTTATTTTCCGTTGATTGACTAATAGATGAATCAGCTAATCATTTCAGCACTAACTACAGCCTGAGTGTGTGACATAATTTTTATTTGTTGCTTCAATAAATGTCAAAACAAAATAAAAGTAACTGAATTTCATTTGAATTTAAAACTTTATGTCAACTGGTGTAATAGTGATACATTCAAATAATGTAATTCACCAGCTGACTGTATATTCTGTTGCATATTTGTTTAGGGCTGCAACTAACGATTATTTTCATTATCAATTAATCTGTCGATTATTTTCTCGATTAATCGATTAGTTGTTTGGTCCAGAAAATGTCAGAAAATGGTGAAAAATGTTGATCACTGTTTCCCAAAAGCCCAAAGTGACGTCCTCAAACGTCTTGTTTTGTCCACAACCC
>NTHP01000449.1:356513-367995 GCA_003416845.1 Oplegnathus fasciatus
CATGCTGTATACAGACACCAGCTGCAGACAGCACGTTAACCAGAGAGCACAAATTTTTCAGTTTAGCCGTTACTGAATTAACTGATCTGATCTAATCTGGTGATGTTTGCTATTTTGACCAGAGACAGCGACAGACGACTAAAGATTAGAAGCTGCTACCTACAGATGTCTGCTAATAAAAAAGAGTGAGGAGGGATAAAAGGTTTGATAAGAGACTGATTAGCATCAGAGCTTAACGAATGCCTGCTGATAATGAATTCAAAGATAAGAATCAGGGTTAGTTCTGCAGCCTACAACAGTCTACTGAGGGGTTATGCAGACAGCATAAGGAATATCACACATTTGATGGATCCAGCACATCTCATCTGTAGTCCGGTTTGGAGTTTGAGAGTTTCGATCAGTAACGATTCATAAAGTGTCTGAATTCTCACCTTCAAGCTGCACATTCTGTGGAATGCCCCTTTAACGGTCATAATCGGCCATAACTGGGAGTAAGTCAGCACTGACATATTGCAAAAACACAGAAGTCCATATGTTGGCCTGAGCAGTCAATAAGTCTTCACCACTGGCTGAAGCTCATAACAGCCTGAAATTCCAATCAGTCTGAAGGGACCTTTAAAGGCCGGTATGCAGTGAAGGTAAGAAAAAAAAATAAAATTTAAGTTTACAAGCGACTGCAGTGAGATAAGGGTGTGTTCCACGTGATTTAGAGCCAAGTGTGCCAAGTGAGGTTTGGCTCTAACTAAGATGTGAACTATCTGAGAGGTGTGTGGATTTGTGCTTGAATGAGCGATAAGAGCAGGTTAAAATAATTCTCATGATACATGTTAAGAACAAAAAATTCTGTGCCAATGCATCACGTAGAGACATTTCACTTGACAAGTAAAAACTTTCTGGTGGCGCTAGATTAAAAGTCAAAGATTCATCCTCCATCCAAGAATTGTTGAGATATTTCAGTCCGACTGACTCACATCCCCCCCCAGAGCCACGCCACTATTGTGGCTAAAAAAAGGTGTAAAATCGGAGTCATCAAAGATTTTCAATATAGTGACCAACCAGCAGCAGCCTGGAGAAAAGCAAGATTTTAAATCTGCTATGTGAACACACACGCCGCCCACCGAACTCACACACACACACAGCAGCCTTTAGATTGACACACAGTGGGACAGAAAGTAGTCCCCCCTCATTAGGCGTCTTCGCGAGCAGTGAAAGGAGCGTCTGTTCACTGGATCTGGTGGGAACACTGGGACCAGCCGAGCAAAAAAACAACCAACCAGCCAGGGAGGCAACCACACACAAGCAGACCCTCCCGACTTCTCCTCACACAAAGACAAAGGAGTGAATGCGTGTGAAGCTTAAATTTCAAGACTTGTGTCCCCTCGCTTTTCTCAGTTCTCCACCTCTTCTTCGTCCTCATCTTCAATCCCCCCCACCCCCCTCTGTCTCTCTCGCTCTGTTTTGTAAAGAGAGGAGCCTTAATTCCTCCTGACAGCTGTCAGTCCGACCAGGAGCAGCAGAAACCCCCATCAGCAAGCTAACAGCCCAGCTTCTCACAAAGCTTCACACAAATGCAGAAAACCAGCAGCTCTGGCAACTAAACAAGAAAAGCAAATGAAAGCACTGGCAGGATACTGTTTCACTTCTGTTTCTTTGTGGAGGACTTACAGACATCTTCACTGCAGAACTTTGAAGTGCATACTTCTGCAAGCTGCAGCCAATAACTTTTGTCAGAAGTAAAAAAAGTTTATTGTTTTTTCATGCTTCAGGTGGTGGAGGGATGGATCTGATTTCAGTTGACTCACACACACAATTTTTTTGTTTACTGCATGAAGGCTTTGCAGTTACAATTACTGGTCCTGTTGGATAAAGCCGAAGTTAAAGTGACTACTGATTACGACTGACTACTGGGCGGTTGCTCCGTTAAACAATGCTTTGCACTGGGGGAAGTGAAGTGAGTGGAGCACAGTGGATGTGAATCATTGTTTTACGGGACGCTGCCTTGATTTTTCTTAGAATTGTGTCATATTTCCGTGTCATCGTGTTTATATCTAAATTTGTGCCCCTCAGTGACCCTTGCAGCACTAATGCTAGAAAAATGAACATATATTTGTATTTAAATTTTGACTTATTTTGTACTTTGGCTACAGTGGCTAGTTTGTAACAGCCCTGATGTGGGTTTTGACAGTTGATTGAGATACCAACAGTTACAGTTGGATAAAGTTAAAGTGCATAAACAACTTCCACATCTTAAAAAACAATCAGATTTCATATATGTGCCCACGCTTGTGTGTGTGCGGATGGGCGACTGTGAAACAATGTTTTTGTATTGTGGGAAGTAAAGCTCAGTATAAGTGCATCATTGTGTTACAGGACAACACAGCCCATATTTTTTTTTAAAGACACAATGAAAGCAGCCAAATCTTCTCCACCAGATGAGAAAATGAGCTGGTTTAACTGGTTTCTGGTCGTTTCTCAGTTGCGGTGTCACTTTAATTACTTGTTATACCTGGAGAGAGATAGTTTGAGAAGTGTTTGATCTCTTTTCAGCTGGCAAAAATGAATCCATGGTTGAGCTGTATGCTGCAACAATATTCATAGTGCTTGAAAACACAAGAAAATGTTTGTTATTGTGTTTATGTTTAAACTTGTAATTCTAGAAAAATGAAGGCAGATTGTATTTCAATCCCGGCTTGTTTTGTACTTTGGCTACAGTGGCTGGTTTGTCCAAAATTTCAGAACAAACATTTTACAACATAACAGCCCTGAGGTGGGTTTTGACAATCAAGATACTAATATTATTCTTTACAAGTAAATATTTTGTGCTGGCCAACAGTATCTTTAATAAACCTTTTTACACGAAAATGAGGCTCAAAATGTGGTCTTCTGGTGACCTAGAGGTTATCAGGTTGTAATTGCAGCATCACCTTTATGTCATTTCATCCCTCTCTACCTCCTATCTAATAAATGAAAAGCTCAAAGTGTTTTATTTAGCAACTATTTTAGCCACAAAATTACTGAGTTGCATAGGAAAAAGAAAAACAGGCAGTTTTCATGTAATCATGGTCAGGAAAGAATCTTAATCATTTGTGGGTGATACAGTATGATAGGCCAGTAGGCCAAATACCAGCCAGTATATCAGTCTAACCTCAGTTTCTAGAGTCCAATAAAACCTTCACATGCAGGTTGGTCAGCTGCCAAAGAGGCTGACAGAGCAGAGAAACGTAGCAGAGACAGAGCAGAGAATTTCCCAGCCTGGCTGCAGTGCAGTGTGTGAGCCCTGTGTGCTTCCATGTTGTGTATCTGTGGTCTGAATCTCTGCTGCGATGATAAGATATCAGAGGAGGAGAGATAATCTACTCCCACTGCCTCCATATCTCCCATCGCTCTGACACTGATCCCAGCCATTACCAGCTACACCCTGCACTCCTCCACACACACACACACACACACAGCTGGACAAAAACCAACACACACACCCTAATTCACACACACAAAAAGGTGGGCAGTCGAAGATGCATACAGAATATTCATACACAACTTCACTGATGTGAATTAAGACTTAATTGATGAACTTCAGGAATGCACACAAACACAAGCAACTTAATGAGCTCAATGGGACGCACTGACACTCAGCTGCCTTCAGTTATTTCCATGCGCTCAGAGTAATGAGCTCAATGAGCAGCAGCTAGCTTTTTGTGTGTAGGTTTTTCTTCAACATTTGATCAATATTTGACTTGTAATATTCTCTTCAATCAGCGACGATTCTCTTTGTTGTAAAGATGCAAATACACATTATCCATCATAACATATCAGGTCTCTGTAACTAAACATGATTTTAAGCAGAGGTTCAGATTTTTGGAAATAACAGTTTTTCCTGCCGCTTCATTGGGTCCCCCACTTCTGAAAGCAAACCTGCACCCTTGAGCCGACATGCCAATATGTCAATACCCACATATCTGTGACAAGCTAATATTGGCTAGTCAATTCACCGGCTGGGTTCAAGTCAGCGGTTGTTTGCCAACATGTAAGCTTTAACAACTTGATAACCTAAAGAGTTTGTTTTGGAGTCTTTCAACCCCCTAGTACTTAAAAAAATACACATATTATAAATCCATACATTGAATATTAAAAGAAATACTACTGGAAACATACTCTGAGTCGTCCTCCACAACAAGACTGTTAACTGTGTTAAATCAACATGAAACATTAAATCAATCTACTGTGAAAAAGTCTGTCTTTTTTTATTTTGCAAAAATTGGTAAAAACCACACACACAAACCTGCCTAAACTAAACTAATGCCGAGACTAACGCACACACTAACACACTTTGTAAAGATCCAACCCCATGCACACACCACAGTGACACACACACACACACCACACACACACACACACATATTATTTGAGCGAACAGAGGAAACAATAGAGCTGAAATTAGCTGGAATCCGGAGCTCTAAACTGGGACGATGTTTGAGAGAGCACAGTTGCTGATGGAAACGCTCTTGTAACAGCTGTAATAAAAATAAAAAAGCCACTTCTTTCTTACAACATTCAAGTGGGAAAAAGTGCCACAAAGTCGGCGGCTTTTGTGTCGTTTAAGTGCCTGACATTAAACTTTACCAGTCAGGTCGGATTGTGTCTTTTGATTTGAGGAGCAGGAAGCAAATAAAGTTTCTCTGGGAAACAGAAAGTATTCTGTCTGTCTTTTAAAGTACAAGTTCAAGTTGTAAAGGACAGGAAGTGTGTGTGTGTGTCATGTGGACAGACAGACATGTAGATTAAACACTCAACACATTGTGTGTGTGTGTATGTTTGTGTGCCCTATGTGTCCTCTCAAACATAGAAAAATGAGTAAAAGTTCTTCATAAAGTTAGTTTAGGGTTAAAGTAGTTTTAGGTTTCAAGACATAAATGGAAGCGTGCCAGTACACAGGAACTACAATGAGATGCATTTGGGTAAATAAATGAAAGACAAGCAGAAGTATGAATAAAAAGCCTCGGGACAAATCAGGACATGCAGAAACAAATGTAAAATGTAACACAGTATGGTGGTGGAGCCGAGCTGTGTAATGCCCTGAAGACAGAAAGAAGAATGGAAAACTTTCTAAATCCGATTGGAGCCAGTGTGGTGAAGTCAGCACTGCACTTATATTTTAGGCAGCGAATGTAGTCAGTCAAGTTCAGTTTTACAAATGAATGTGGTGCACTGAGTACAGTGAGGACAAAAAGAGGCAGCTGATGGGCGTCCCACTGACCTTCTCCATCACAGCCTCATTATAGATGAGGGTTGTGAACTGCGACTTGTCAAACTCGAGCTTTGGGTCGATATTTATCACCTCTTTAACAATAGAGACAGTAACGGAGGAGTCAGCCCTGCACTTCAGATCAAAGCCAGTGAGATGATCAAGGACTCAGTAGTTCAAAGACGTGAGATGTGTGTGTGAGTCTGTGTGTGTGTGTGAATGGATGGGGATATTGTGTAGTTACGTGGATGAGTTGGGGTCTGTTTCCCTGCTCTAACGGAGAAATCCACCTTCAGATAGGATCTTATATAGTATATAGTGTATCATCAGTATATCTGCATGAAATTCTCCTGTTGAATCATCACCTCATGTGCAGCTGTGTTGAAAAAAACAGTTTAAAATGAAAAGTACAACTGCGTACACTCCTTCTTACGGAGACAAGTCTACTACAAGTCCCAGAGAGCCTTGTGGTAAGAAAAATCCAATGACTGAGTCTTTTTGGACAAAATTAGCAGCTTGGAACAATTTTGGAGTTTGGATCTACGACCCCGCATTCTTAATATACTACTGCCTCTGTACTCTATAGTGCCATTCAGCATATTAAAGTGAACCAACATCATCTGTCAGGAATTAAATAAAACATTTATAGTATTAACTGCGGTTTAGGGCTTGAGCGCTCATGCAGGGCTGCCCAGTAGAAAGACGTGATATCACATCCTGTGATGCTGGAAATGTGGAGTTAAATCAAACTAATGGCAGATATTTCCTATCTAGTCTCCTCTGACACTGAAGTTACCTCCACATTAAAAGGTTCTCGGAGATGAACGATCACATCCGCTGATGAAAAACTGCTATTTACACAGCCAGTTGTATACACAAGCACAAGTCAATTGTTCACCACCAAAAAATGATAAAACTCTGATAAAAATCTGTTTGTGTTTCACATCAGCGACCCAGAACTGCACCTCCACTCTTTCACTGTGACAAAGAACTTAAGAACTTTAAAACTTTTAAAAGCAGTAATTTGGCTTTAAATCTATTTTTTCCTGTTTTCAAAGCAGAGAGTGAAACAACTTCAGCTACAGAGGAGCTTTCATTATAAGATTCTTCTCAAAGCATTTCCAGATAACTCCGCTTAACCATAACTACACCCAGAGGTGCTGTGTGTGTGTGTGTGTGTGTGTGAGATGCAGAGATTACAATAAATTAAAGGGTATTATAGTGTTCTGTAATGTCTGTATTTGTGGTTCATTGTAAAATACTAGTTTCTGTTTATGTGTGTGAGAGCGAGACATTCAGTAGATGTGGAGATTAAGATAAATTACATTATGTCTTAGTCTGTCCCTCATTAGGGGACACTGGCGTGTGTTTGACTGAGTGACTGAGCACACTAGGACTAGTATAAGCATTGTGTAACACACCACTTTTGTACCCACATATACAAACAGAACAAACAAACAGAGCAAAACTAAAGCAACACAGTGACACACAGTGAAGAGCGCCCACCCAAACTGTGAAGTTCTCTTTTAAATCTGTGTGTGTGTTTAATGGACACTTAATGGTTACAATTTCCACAACAGACACCTAATTCTTAACAGGTGTGGTTCAAGAAGAAAATAAAGTGGATTTGAGAGTTGCATCCTTCTCTTGGAAAATGCCGGTAGAGAGAACAAAACAAACTCTCTCGTGAACGCTGTTTAAGGGTGGATGACAAGGTCAGAAAGGTGAAGAAGTCACGAAGTAAGAAAAGCCTTTCATCATTTCAACAGGTTGGGAAAAACATGAATTTGACATGTAATGAGACATCTGCAGCAGCAATATTGTGTATTTGTAGTTAACCAGCAGGGTCGGGTGATAGGACGAATACATCGCCGATTGAGTCCATCACCGGTTGATTTTTATGGGCGATTAAGAGCTTATTTCTCCTGGAGGAGGGGGAACGGACGGAAATTTGTATTCTACGGCACGCAGGGAGAAAAGAGTGAAACAAAACTAGTCATTTCTCTTTCTATGGCCTCGGGAAGGGCTGCGATTTGGGACACATGCTGTACCTGGCTAGTTCGGCACGTCCCTCCCCAGCAGTTGGCCAGGATCGGCCCGCTGGAGCCAGGTACCGCAGAGGCTCGGCTAGGCCGCCGTCGTCTTCGGCGTTGAAAAGTACCTCCTGTGGGCATGATGAGTCGATTTGATGTCCAGAAATATTTTTAACTCACTTATTAAAGAATGAAAGGAAGAAAAGAAAACGTCAGGGAGTATCAATATCTCTGGAACGGCTGGGAGTTTAGACACCAGCCTTGGCTCGCTGGCTCCGCACGATTAAAACCAAAATAATCCCAAAGAGGGGATTTTGTATTCTTTTTTGCAACTTCCACGATTGTTAGCTGAAAATGGCACGTGGGGAGTGGGGGCCTCCCCTGCCCTCTCCATGCACCGCACAGACACCTGAGCGAATATATCGGCAGGGATCTGTGCTCTTCGCTTGTGTTTGACGAAGTATCATCTCTTGTTATGAGAGGTGACTGACCAGTGTGCAGATTTTACTTTGTTCAGTTTGTCTCTACCTGCCAGGTAGCTAACGTTAACTAGCAGCAGTCTGCAGATATCAGGCTGATGTNTCTTTCTATGGCCTCGGGAAGGGCTGCGATTTGGGACACATGCTGTACCTGGCTAGTTCGGCACGTCCCTCCCCAGCAGTTGGCCAGGATCGGCCCGCTGGAGCCAGGTACCGCAGAGGCACGGCTAGGCCGCCGTCGTCTTCGGCGTTGAAAAGTACCTCCTGTGGGCACGATGAGTCGATTTGATGTCCAGAAATATTTTTAACTCACTTATTAAAGAATGAAAGGAAGAAAAGAAAACGTCAGGGAGTATCTTACTTTTTGCTCAATATCTCTGGAACGGCTGGGAGTTTAGACACCAGCCTTGGCTCGCTGGCTCTGCACGATTAAAACCAAAATAATCCCAAAGAGGGGATTTTTTATTCTTTTTTGCAACTAGCTCTTCCACGATTGTTAGCTGAAAATGGCACGTGGGGAGTGGGGGCCTCCCCTGCCCTCTCCATGCGCCGCACAGACACCTGAGCGAATATATCGGCGATCGCCGGTTGTTAGGCTGACGGTGGCCGGTTGGAAAATTTTAACATGTCGCCCAACCCTATTAACCAGTCAGTTAGGGCTGGCTGATGGAATTAATTTGATTAATTTAAATTTTTGTTTTTGACGTGTAAAATGTTAACATTGTGAAAGTTATTACGAGTTATTACGATGTGCACAAAAAGTTTATTTTCAGTCAAAAAGTAACGTAGATGATAGCTGCTGCATTAGCTGGTAGCTCCTGACTGCAGGTGGCTCGCTGCTCAGGCTAGCTTGTAGTGAGCTGCGTGTACGAAATGGTCAAACTCAAAAAAAAAAACCCTGTGCAGGGATCTGTGCTCTTCGCTTGTGTTTGACGAGGTATCATCTCTTGTTATGAGAGGTGACTGACCAGTGTGCAGATTTTACTTTGTTCAGTTTGTCTCTACCTGCCAGGTAGCTAACGTTAACTAGCAGCAGTCTGCAGATATCAGGCTGATGTTCAGAAACACGAACAGTCGGAGCAGAGGAATCAGCGAACAGACCTTTCTGAACACAATATGGTTTCGTCAGGCAACTTGGATGGACAACAAACAGCAACGACTTCAAAATGACCTCACATCCTGGGAATAAAGTTTGCTCTGTGACTAAAAGACACCAGATTCAGGGGCTAATGTGTCAAACACTAACTACACACCTGGCTGTAGTGCCCATGAGCGAGGCACTGAGCTTAATCTGCCATCACCAACAGCAGCGAGCTTGTGTTTAAATACAAGCGTGTGTTCAACCCAATAAACTGTAACTTTGGATCTGCTAAGAGGACACAAACACACACACAGAAAAACACAGATACAAACACACACACACCCTCCAGCCTCCTGTTCAACTACAGCAGTGGGCAAAAGAAACAATGGCCTCCAAAATAAAGTCCTGTATGTCAACTACATTGTCCTGCAGTAAGTCAAATAAACTTTTCCCCCGAGGAGGACATGAATTAAAACAAAGCCTTTCATTTTTGTGTGTGTGTTAAGATGTACAGTGTGTTTATACTCCACGTGTATGCTGTGATTCTTGACTGTGCATGCGTGAGTGTGTCCCAGCCTGTTATTTTCTTACTTGTATAGACGAAACAGAGCCCAGCGGGGAGCAGACAGTGATATACAATGTGTGCAGAGGAATCACGGACACGACTACAATATTTAGCTGCGTTTGGAGGTTGTAAAGTAAACAAAAGTTGTGCAGATGAATGTGTGAGTGAAAATATGTATGTGGTACTGTGTGAACTGTACATGGCCATGTTGGCTTATGAGGCTGTACCAACTATCTTACCTCCTTTCTCCTGTTTCTCTCTTGTGTAGGAAATGAATATCACAGGGCACATCTGCACCACAGCTGGAGACTGTGACTGTGCTACTTTTAAAGTGTACGTGCAAAAAATAATCCATTAACCATGTCACTGCATTATTGACATGGTTTACATATGATGAAACTCAGGCAGGTTACAAATCTCACTCTTATTGAAAAAAACTATGAAACTACGACACGTTGAAAGTGATCGAACATTTAGGGGTTGTTAAATCAAGTCAAGCCAAGTCAGTTTTATTTCTATAGCCCAGTATCACAAAAAAAAAACCTTTAGCTGGAAAAAAATGGAAGAAACCTCGGGAAGAGTAACAGAGGAGGGATCCCTCTTCAGGACGGACAGATGGGAAATAGATGTCGTGTGTACAGAATAAATCAACAACAAAAAAATCACAATATATACCATTATGATGACAAACATGTAGATTGTAAAACATAAGTTAAGAGGAAGACAGTTACTGTCGTACAAAGGGTTAAATTATCGCCCAAATATGATAATTATCATACACCGCCACCATGTGTGGAAAATTCACAGTTCAACAAGTGTAAAGACGGCTGTTTTTACACCCTAAGATAATTTTTATAGTTTCAAAGGGCCCACATCAATGTCCCCTGTAAATAGGTATAATATTGTCATTTTGTCATTTTGTCTTTCAGAGTGTGTGTGTGTGTGCGTGTGTGTGTGTGTCCGCTGTGTGTTGTGTCGGGGTCGCTTGGCGCCAGCTCCAAGGTTTGCTCAGATGGTTACGGAGGGGAAGGAAGCGTTTGGCTTGGCAGAAATACTTTATTGTTGCCTCAGTCCTGATAAGAGGTTATTAATTAGCAGGCTAGACAAACACAATAATACAATAGAGTCTGATGGTGCTGCTGTTGGGGAGGGAGGCTGTCTGTGTGCCAGCTTAACACACAAACAGATGTTCGGTGGATGGGTGTGGTTTTTGTGTATGTGTGTGTGTGTCTTTTGTTCAACACAATGAGGACAAATAAAGATTGATTATAAAAATAAGACAGATGGCTGTTTTTTGTCACATCCCTTGAACAGTGAGGAAAGTGAACGAGAAACAACTTCCAGTTCCACGATGGCAGCTCGAGGTACAAAAAGAAAATGGCTTTGGTAACGAACCATTTTTCATTTAGCGAATGTCGCATCATCATAATGACTCCCGTATCAATATTGATTCTGGATTCTTTAAGGTGACAGGTGATATTTGAGGGATGTAATTGTTTCTACAGGCTGACAGCACTGAGCTGAAGCTGTCAATATGTGTAACTGTCTGAA
The DNA here is from genome assembly GCA_003416845.1 of Oplegnathus fasciatus. Lineage (NCBI taxonomy): Eukaryota > Metazoa > Chordata > Actinopteri > Centrarchiformes > Oplegnathidae > Oplegnathus > Oplegnathus fasciatus. The sequence goes on from NTHP01000449.1 coordinate 367,465, forward strand.
TATAAAACAAGAGGGGAGTCTCCTGACTTTGGGGGGGTTCCAGGTGTGAAACAGCATTACACTGTGGTGACAGCGACAGGAAATCATTTCAGAGATAAAGATGGACAATGAGCTGACAGAGCTAACATTAGCTGGGCTAAGTTATAAAGGGTCCGATGTTATCTTGTAGGGCTAAACACCAAACTTATGTTAAAGTTATAATCTCGAATATTTTTCATTTCGTTGTCTTTCACGGCACCTATGGCGATAATCTGTAATTGCAGGTGTGTTTTTAGACCTCACTTCAGTTTCAGTTTCACTTTCCTCGTCTGTAGTCATCGACCTTTTCTTTGTTTGTTCGGCCATAATAACCGTTTACTCACAACGCCAGCAGAGACCGGAAAAAACAGCACGCCGCTTCACACACAGGTGAGTTGAAGAGCGAGTCTGTTGCATTAAAAGCCTTGTTATGTGCACCCCTCGTGATTTTTCTGGGAAAGTCGCTCCCGACACCCGGGTCGTAATACTGCAAATGCTGCAGGCTTTCATCAG
>NTHP01000449.1:368400-380179 GCA_003416845.1 Oplegnathus fasciatus
TTTCTCTTCCATAATTTTGTTTTGGAAAAACATGAGCTCGTGTTTCGTCTCTCTGAGAGCCACCAGCGCTCTCCAACTTTCATGTGTCCGTCCTGCTCCGACCCTCCGCTACTTAAAGACCTTTGTTTGGCCGCCGAGGGGGCCGAGGGCAGATTTTGGCAGGCAGGCAGGTGCTGATAGGGACAAACTCCATAACGCAGAGTGAACCGTGTGCCAAGAGGCTAATGGCAGCCTGAAAAAAAGAAAAAAGCCAAAGGAACAGAGTGTGTGTGAGCGTCAGTTCTGATGAGTCTGCCAGTGGAAAATATCCTCTGGACGCTGTTGTTCTTCAGAAGACTGATGAGCTCATCTGGGAGGGAAGTTCCCTCTCTGGACATCAGTCACAGGTTAAAACCAGAATAATGCAGCGTTACAGTCCCTGAGGGCTTTATTACTGTGTGTTAACTCTGTGGACTGCGTCATATCAGCTTTCACCGTGCAGAACATCATCATACTGTGGTTATAATAGAGTTATTAAGGAATATTGGCTTGTTTAAAACTGTGGGTGAAAATACAAAACATATCTGGGTCAGAATATGTAAAGTAGTAAATTAAAATCACTTCCCAAAAATAAGAAGTCCCTCAAAAGCACACAGCGACCTGTGATAACATTTGTAACTTCTGCTGAACAGCGACATCAGTGGCCACAAGTGGTAATTACAGCATAATGACACTGACTCTCCTCAATCAGCTGCTTTAAAGAGCGACACTCAGTCGACAGACACTTTGTTATTCTATCAACTGATCAATTGAAACTGAAAACTATCTGTGACTTTGCCTCGTACTCAGCGTTGTACAAGACAACGTCACGTTCACTCCAATCTAGAAAATGTCCCCCTATCAAGACATATAAAGACAGAAATCAAATGTTGCCCGTGTGGAGAGTTTGGAGCTGAAATCTGCAAAGAGAGTGAAAAATCAAGTACTTGCAACCGAGAGGAGAAGTAATAGTCAGGGGTGGAAGAAGTACTCAGATCTTTTACTTAAGTAAAAGTAGTAACATTACAGTGTAAAAATACTCTGTTACAAGTAAAAGTCCTGCATTCAAAACTTCACTTAAAGTTATAATAATAAGATTTTCATTTCGCTGTCTTTCACAGCACCAATGGCGATAATCTGTAATTGCAGGTGTGTTTTTTGAACCTCACTTCAGTTTCAGTTTCATCGTCTGTAGTCATCGACTGTTTCTTTGTTTGTTCGGCCATAATAACCGTTTACTCACAACGCCAGCAGAGACCGGAAAAAACAGCACGCCGCTTCACACACAGGTGAGTTGAAGAGCGAGTCTGTTGCATTAAAAGCCTTGTTATGTGCACCCCTCGTGATTTTTCTGGGAAAGTCGCTCCCGACACCCGGGTCGTAATACTGCAAATGCTGCAGGCTTTCATCAGTGGGCCATAGGCTCAGTCACCACTGTGTGGCATCATTCGGCGATAGATAGTGACTTAACAGACGTTTATTTAAATGAAAATCTTCGAGATTAAATCTTTAAAGTTGAAATGTAATAATAAAAGCATCTTGAACCATCGCTTCAACCAGCTCTGTATGGTTAACATTTTCCACATTACATCCATTCCATCTTTCTCTTCTTTCTTTATCAAGAAACGTTTAAAAGCGGAAAATTTGACTTTCAATGACTCAAACTTGACTTAGGTGTTAATTCTTGAGAGACAATACAAAAAAGAAAGAATTTCCAAAGAGTAGAGGAAGTGACAAAGATTTCTAAAGAACAAGCACAGATAACAAATAAAATGTGAATTAATATCTTAGAGAATGATTAATAGCAGCAGGATATCAGTCTGTTTCATTTGGCAGCACCAAGCCTCCTTTCTAAACACTGATAGGTTGCATAAGAACTGAACAACATTAAAGCTCAAGATACATTCATCCTAAACTGCTATCACACTCACAACATAAGCGCCTTATCTCACTCATTTGCTAATATTTCTTAGCTAGATGGGTGTTAAGTTACTTTTGCACATTAGGAGACGTACTGTCACCAGAGGAAGGAAACTAAATCAAACTGACTTTTACATTCTCCACCTGCGACTGTCTTCACTGGTGGGAACCCATCAGGACGTTTAAACAGATTAAACAAACACTTGGATTAATATTTCTGAGCGCTGTTTGACTCACGTCTGGCTGTGATTCAGTGTGACTGTCCAATAAAATCTCAAAAGACTGTTTGTGCAAACGAGCTCATGTCTGAACTAGAACGCGTTGATATCAGCGAATTTCAGGTTTGATCAACTTTACAAGACGCAGGTGGTTATGATTTATGACAAACTGAATTAATAGATATTGAATTAATTAGACACAGCGATGCTTTGAGCTAAATGTTAAAGTCAGCATGGTAACATGCTCACAATGCCAATGCTAACATGGTGATGTTTAGCAGGTTTGCCACATTAACTTTCTCTGTTTCGCATGTTAGCCTGCTAACATTTGCTAATTAGCATTAAAAACAAAGTTCAGCTGAGGCTGATGGGACTGTCAGTAGTTTATCAAATATTTGGTTGGAAAGTATTGGACACATTCAAATTTGGTGCAAAATGAAGGGATCACCAAAGTGACGACAATTCATTCTGAATTCATCTAAGAGTTGTCGTGACGACTCAAAACCAGTCAGGGGATCACCAAAGTCATTAGGATTCATCCTCTGAGGGCTGAATGTCTGTACAAAATTCCAGGTCGCTTGTTGGGATATTTCAGTCTGGACCAAAGTGCCCAGCTATGCCGCTAGTGTGGCATTATACAGTTAGACTCAAGACTCTTCACCTAAAGAGCTTCCAAAATGCAAATGATCGAGTCCACAGAACTGTATCATGAAGTGCTAACTGTTTTTTAAAACATCCCACAGTTAGTTTTATTTTTCTCAGGACTCAACAGCACTTTTTAGTTCAGAGCTAATCTCTTCCATTGTTGTCACGCAGGGGCCCCCGCTAGAGCCAGGCCAGTGACCCACACTGGGCCCTGACCTTCGGCTTAAGGCAGTGCATCCTCTGCAGTGACCCGGCCGTCTTGGCCCCTTGTGAGGCAGCTGATATATAAACCCTGTGCTGCTCAGCTGTCACGTCCTCTGGGACGGACACACTGACGTAAGCCTGACTGGGTGGTCTAGTCTCTGTCTGTGCGTCTGTCAGTCAGTATGTGTATATACTTTTAATATCCTTTGCTCTGCATTTCCCTTGGAACTAAAGTTTTACTTGCTTCTCTCTTACTCCGTCTCTGCTCTCTGCTTCTAGCAGCAACATTTTGACATTTAATAAATCACAATGTTGGCTTGAGTGTGAAATCAGAGCCTCAATATCTTCCTGCTCAATTTAAACATTCAAGTTGTATTAAAACGAGGTCATAGTGTATATAGAAGGAAACTAAAGGATCATAACTCAGTTCATAACAGGTGTTTTGCAGGTGCTAATGTATACGGCTGACATAATTGCATATTTTTCTTATTGTCAGCAAATACCATGAAAAGGTTTTAATCAAACGTTACTGAAACAGGAGGAAATAGTGCATTTGTTGGGGACTATTTTCAGCGGCGGATTAATCCACATCTGGTACTCTAGTGAGTATTTGGGGCAGCAGGACGGTGTATGTGGGATTGAGTTCAAATAAACTGATGAAGGAATATGTCACAGTACAACAGTGGGGCTCACTGATGTATTTTTAATAGTTTTTGGACAAAATGGAGCTCTATGGCACAGAGGAGGAAGATATATCAGGCTTTGGACACCACATATCCACATGATTTACATATATATATATATAACAATAAATAAATGTGTCAGACAGTACTTGTTAGTAGATACATTTAGTGTTTAGTTAGTTAGTTTTGGTCTTTTTGTGAGATTTGTTGACAATGGGAAAAATATGCAGAATATATTATTAAATATTATAAATATTATTAAATGTGTGCACTTTAGTTAGTTTTCAGTTAAGGTTTAAGGAATAGTTTGAACAAGGTTTAAACAAGATATAATGTGTTCATCAGTGAACTTCAGAGGTGCTGCTAGGCAGATTTTTGTTACCTTTGGACAGAGCCAGGCTAGCTGTATCCCCTGTTTCCAGTCTTTGTGCTAAGCTAAGCTAACTGGCTGCTGGCTGTAGCTTCATATTGAACTGACAGAGATGAGCATGGTATCAATCTTCTCATCTAACTCTCTACAGTACCAGTCAGAGAAGAAAGGAAATTTCCCAAAATGTCCAACTCCTTTAACTGTAAAATCAAGCTTTTATGACACTTAAAGTAGCTCTGTTGTCTTTCTCTATTTTGCCTTTGCTCACTTCTTCCTTCTCTACATGTCTTTCACACTATCCCTTATTTCCTCTGCATCACCTCAGCAAATACAAAAACATTGTCATATTACAGAAGAAGAGACTATAAAGAAGAAGCGAGTTAATGTCAGATAAGTACAAAAACACTCGGCAGAGACAACTGCTACATTTTACACATTAGGTAGAAATGTTCTTTCTTTCTCTCTCTCTCTCAGGAAACAGCAGAGGAGGAAGGAAAAACAACAAAACACACACAGAGCATCCTAACGACCATGAACCACAATGGGGCCATTCTACGCTTGTGAATGCACATCGCCTGGAGGACACACACACACACATACACAGTTACTTCCACGGGAGTGATTGTCCCAAGCTTGGAGCTGGTTCAACTATAATAGACGCTTAATTCAGAAATGATGACACACGCTCGAACGTTCGTACACGCACTCACATGTATTATGAGGCTGAGAACTTTCCCAACCCTCAGTAAGTATATCGACCACAGTAGAAACACACAGATGTGCGAACTTTGCCTGTACAGACACACACGCAGCAGCCCAGCCCTGGCCTATGGGAGTGTTACTGACAGTAAGTGTAGTGAGTGTTGAGACGGGTCGGCACAATAACATTAATTTTTTACATGAACTCATGAAAGGACTCTCTGGTTTGCAATCTTTTTTGTCTCTCTTTGTGTCTCTTTCTTTGGGGTGTGTGTTGTGTGTTTTGTGTCCTTTGTGGTAAAAGCACGGTGCATTGAAAAGTGGGGAATTTCTCTGCCTCACAAAAGGTGTGTGTGTGAAAGTGTACGTTTGTGTCCAGCTCTCTAAACACAAGAGGGTCCCAAAGCCGGATAACTGTGGGTTGGAGGAAGAAGAACAAGAAGGGATTTATTTAATCATACGAGACCCGTCATGGAGGATGAAGAGGATGTTATTCTGGGCTCTTCATCAATGTGATGTGTCTGCATACTTTGTGTGTGTTTAGCTGTGGTTTCAGGGCATATGACGTTTTAACCATGGCTTTGAATGTTTTATTTTGTGATGTTAACCCAGGGATCAGCCTGAATAGGCAACAAGGATGATGAAACTCTCAGAAACTCTGAAAACATCAGTGTGCTTTCATTCATTCAACAACCACAAGGTAAAGGGTGGGGAAGTCTCTGCCGATTCAGGCGGCTACTGGGTGGTTGGAGGAATTCATTTGTGATTGTACAGTTTGACTTCAAGCCAGAAAAATCAGGGAGGGGGCGGCAGAGGAATTGCTTCCCCTCCTTCATCAGCTACTTGTGTGCCGTCACTGAACGAGGCACTTAACCTTAAACTTCCCCAGTGGAGCTGCAAAAGACTGGAGTGATACAGGGCTGCTCGCAGAATTAACTGCTGGGAGGAGAGTGAATGTCAAGCTGAGCGTGGTTAAAAAGAGCATCTGTGCACATTCATTTTCCCAGGATAAATATACTGTAGGTTAAGTTGTAAAAAAAAGTACTTAAAAAGCAAATGTTTGGTGAAAACCTCTGTGTTAACTTGTCCATTAGAAAGTGTGTATTATTATTATTTCTGCTAGACAAAAGAGAGGAGCAGGCTGGTCTCATGAGGTTGAGTCATGAGCAGCGACAGTGTGACCGAATGCCAACTGGGAACGAACAGTTTTATCTTCAACTCAGGTTCAATTTCCAACTTGAACAAGTTTTTGAAACAAACTAAAACTAAAAGAGGAAGTTTATTTTATATCATCATGACTTTGACCAAATAAACCTTTCTATGTGACAGGTAAACAGAGCACGTCCATTTCATGCTATTGTGACATGTGAAGGACAACATCATGTCCATTAAAACCAGGTATTTTTTTATCTCTCTCTTCTCTCAGGCAGAGCTAACTGAGGTACTGTTGTCATCAAGGATGCTGAGATGCTGAAGTCTCTGGATATTGTTGGGCTGTCACGGTTGACACATCTTTGCATTGTTGCGTGGAGGTCAGGGGCAGTGCCTGTGGATCTGCAGATGCTGAGGTGGTTCCCAGGAGACTGGAGGGTGTGCTCCAGTTATCTGGGTACCACATTGCTGGACAGGAAGATCGACTGTCGAACCTTAGATTCAGCAATACGGAGTACCACAGCCCAAGCCAAGCAACAAGCCCTTCGGTTGTATAACTGGAGTGAGAGCCATGACTGTATTCTCGGCTATAACCGGGCTTTCAGACTAAAAACAGCCTTTTGTTTAATAAACGCAAGGGGTTGTGTTATTGGGGGCGTGTTGTTTCAGGTACAGGTGAGACAATCAAATACGATCCATGAAGGTCAGTTTGAATAATAGATGGTTATCTTTTGTTGCAATGATCACATAGTGATCAATAGAAATATAACGTTCACGTTTTTAAGTATTCGAGCAAGAATGCGTGCTTCCGTATTTGATTGGCCACCATACGCCTTGCCAGATGCTGTTGCACTGACTTGTTGCAAAAGTTGAGCCTGAACAAGGTACAAGTCAAGTGCATTCTTTAGAGGTTATTGGGCTCTGCTAAGCCTGCTCCTTATCAACGATTACGATCATGATTTTGGGAGACAAAAATGTCTAAGTGCTGCCGAAGATGGAAAGCATGGTTTGTAGCCAAATGGTAAGTGGTTGGGATGCACCTTCCAGGCTGAAGGGCCACAGTACTGTGCTGGTAAATGATGGAAGTGAAGCAGTCAAAGTTCTCAGGGTACTCAGTGAGGGTAAGATGGAGCTGGGACTGTTGTACCAGGCTGTCATGGTGAAGAGGGAGCTGAGCCTAATGGTGAGGCCCTGACCAACATTCAGTTATAGTCATGAGCTCAGAGCAATGGCCACAAGAATGACACTGTGCATACATGCAGCATTGGGCATCTGATCAGGGTGCCTCCTGGACTCAAGGGAAGGTATTTCGGACATGTCCGACTGGAATGAGACCCCGGGGTAGACCCATAACATGCTGGAGAGATTAATTATCCCATCTGGGCTGGGAATGCCTCAGGATCCAGCTGGAGGGGCTGCAGGAAGTAGCTATGGAGACGGGCAACTGGCCTGCTACCATCACGACCACATCTACACTAAATGGTGGAAAATGGACGGATGGCTGGAACATGTTATCTACATTTCACACTTTTCTAGTGTGCTCAGATGACAAGAGCATAAGATACACTATGGTATAATTTAAGATGAAATGAGATGTTACAAGATGAAAATTATTCTGCTTTCTTATATCTAGAAAAATATGGCATCGTATCACAGGAAAGAAGTCACACATCCAGTCAGTCATCCATGATTCAAGCCAACATTTTTTAAAATCTACGACTAAAAAGGGAAAACCTAAGAAGCTGCTGGGATTTCTGTGCATCTACACCTCTAATCGCAACGGCTCACAATTATAACCCAACCAAGGCACCTTAAGGAATAAATCTAGTTCTTGCTTTGGGAATAATCATAACTGAAAGTCCTAGTTTGTCAAACTATAACTCGGTATCAGAAATGGACAAAACGGACAAACTGTCCGAATAGAGGAAGACATGATGTCATTGGCATGGGGCTGTGCGTGTTTAATAAACGTGGTGGGAAGTTTGTGTTTCTTTAACAGAAAAGAGAAAGTGTGATTTCATTCATTAGCAGTGACAGGGTGACATTAGGTTGGTGTGTGTGCAGCTGGATTGGGGTGTAACACAGGGCTTCATACTGTTTTATCATCAATCTTGTTCACAAATGACGTTCCCAAATGACACATATACATTACATATATAACAGCCAGTTAAATAGGTATCTATGGGAATCTAACTACCAAGATTTACTGTGTATGCAGGTGTTTTAGGCATTAACTTAGATGATTAATTGCTGTAATGATTAATATCAATTATGGCAATCAGGTAAGCGAAAATTAGTTGATGTTTTCAGTTCAGGACCCAAAATCTGATGAATCCAGTGGCACCATCGTTAGGGTTAAAAACTATTTCACCAGGGTTGGAGGGTAAAATTCAAATGCCTGCTTTTGATTACCGTAAACTCTTAAATAGTGGCCTCAAGGGCAGCGAGAACTGGGCCTCTGTTGGGAACAAGCTTACATTAGTGACAGGCTTTTATTCCTGATTTTACCTGCCTCAAAACTTCCTCTGTTTACCTGTTGTCTTGATAAATTCAGTGTTATGATCATTTCCACAGCACTAATTCCATCAGTACAACAAAAGAGTCATGTCATACTCACCACTCTCTCTTCTCTAACAGAAATATTGTTTTCATTCACCAATTAATATCAGTCCTTTCACTTTTTGTGTTTTTCCAGTATTCCAGCCTTCCTGTTATTGGCTTTTAATGTGAAAAATCTACAGAAAGTGTTGAGTTTCATTGACGGCAACTTTACATTGATTGGGAAAAATGGAAAATTGGAAAAACTGGAATTAATTGGTGGATGAAACAAGTATTTCTGTTAAAAATAGAAACAACAAGCAGCAAACTACCAGAGTGTGCTGGCCACGCCCCTGCTATTATTCTATTATTATATATTATTATGATTATTATTATTATTATTATTATTGCCTTTTATATGACAATTTTTGATAGTTTGAAACAAACAGGGAAACTGTGGCAGAGTTTCAGCATTTTTCTTCTGAATATTAGCAATATTTCCCTTTGGGCATGATGTATATATTTATCCTTTTAAAACGGGATGTTTTTCATTTTCTTATTTTAATCTTACTGATGTTTGCTTGTCAATCATTGAGTCATTTGTACTGTATGGATCAGTAACTCTATGAAAACCCTGAACACACAGTATACCACAGATAACTTATTCTACAAGGTAATAAAAACTTCATTTATTGCATCTTTAAGTCAGCCAAAAAACCTGTGAGGGAATTTCCACCAGCGTTTATCACCACTCCATGATGTTTTTCATCCAGTTTCCCTACGCTAATGTAAACTTGCCCACTGGGGATATAAAAAGTTTACAAGTGACTTTGTGAGATGGGCCACGTCCTTGATACCGACTCGATGCGCACTGTCAGCTCCTCCATTAAAAGTGATGTAAAGTCTCATTCTGCCTCTGTCCCCCTTCGGCCTCAAAGAGCCAGACTGCTGCGTCTGCTGGCCCAGAAGTCTTAACTCACTCTAACAGCCCACATTAGTCTTTATCATGCATCAGGGACACGAGGATGTGATGAGATGTTTATGAATATTGAGGGTTAAAGGTCAAATAAAAGCTTCACAGAGATTTGTATTTTGTTATTGCAGAACTGTAGTTACAAATTAGCAAGCCTGTCTGGGCCAATCAAAGCACACAAGCAAATCAAACACACACATACACAGACAGACACACACTTTGGTGCTGAAACAACGGGCCGATCAATCAGTTTAGACATTAAACAATTAGCCGATTAATAGATTATCAACAGAAAACTATTTTAATAATTACATTTTTTTTTCATTTTAAAGCAAAAATGACAAACTTTGCAGGTTGCAGCTGCTTGAATATGAGGATCTGCTGCTGTTCTTTGTCATATAACAGTTAACTGAAAATGATTTTTTAAAAAACTGTTTAAAGACGCCACCTTGGACTCTTAGGGCCCAGTTGTTCAGAAGTAACCTGATTGGACTTCGGCTATCTGATTGGATCAAATCTTGAAAATGGGTTGTTCAAAAGAAGAAAAGGATTCTGAAATCGGATTAGATGATGTAATCCAGTCTTGGTTTTGATCTGGATCAAACCTTCATTGTGTGTTGTTTGAAACTTTTTAGTAGGTTTGGGTTTGATCCAAAAAATCGGGATTATCCTGATCCCAGCAGAAGGAAGGATTCAGGGTGGGTTTCTGGAACAAAATGTAATAAACCTTTTAAATTGGTCAAATAATACAACATTTTTATCATGTAGTATTTATACTTTTATTTGTATTTTGCACTTGATTTGTTTAAAGCTAGGGAAGACAATTTATTTTAGAAGCATTTTTTGTTATATTTGTTGAAATTCTCTTTACACCCTGACAGCAATCAATAAATCAAATGCTCTGACAAAAAAATAGAAAACAATCCGATATCTGTGGCTGTCGCAGGACTGTAATAACCCCGTCCAGTCCTTTCATTTGGTCTGAATGAAATGATTGGATGGCGTACCTGCCTGTCTACCTACCCACCTGCATTGTGATATGTAGTCCCATTTAGAGCACTGCTAATCCTTGAAAAGCTTGTATCTGGATCAGTGTGATCCAATCCGATGTTGCTTTGAAAAATCGGCACAAAAGTAAGATGGATCAGCNCAGATTACATTTTTTGAACAGCTGGGCCCAGGGAATCATAATGGGCATTTTCTACTATTTTCTGACATTTCATAGACAAAACAGTTAATCAAGTTAATAATCAGCAGATTCATTGATAGTGGAAATAATAGTTAGTTGCAGCCCTAAATCAGATAGTTAATGAACAGAAAATGATCTGTCAACATGTTGATTCATTGTTCAGGCGAGGTTTCAGGAAAAATGCTAAATATTCTTTGTTTCCAGCTTCTGAAATGTGCAGATTTGCTCCTTTTCTCTGTTTTACAGCATTGTAAAGTTGAATATTTTGGTTTGTCGGATATATTTAGCAATTTAGGGATGTCACCTTGAGATTCTGGGAAATTGTGATGAAATCATTGACTATTTTTCTGCTATATATATACAATACATATACTTTATACATATATTTTATTACGATAATTGTTGGTTGCAGCCCTAACACAGCCTAAAAAATGGGCTCCTAAGTGTGTGTCTGTGCCTGTGTGTAAATAAGAGTGTGTGTGCATGAACCTATACTTGCTTCAGGATTCATATAATATACTCTAAATGTCCGAAATGCAGAGACAAGAACCTGACAGGGCAGGAACTGATTTACCGCTTCCAAGTTCAACAAGAAAGGAAACCTTGATCCGAACACTTTCTGCCTGGGGGAGCCTGAAACAGCCTCTCACTGTCCTGCTGCCGGGGCAGTAATACAGACTGAGAGGTCAGATGAAGGGAGAACTGGCGTCAAACCCAGAATGAACAGAATGGAAAACAGACCCGCGTTTCAAATGCACAACTTGTATGAAATCGCAGCGTTCTCAAAGAACATGTGCCTCACATCCATGGAGAATGAGGAGCACATTTCAGATGCATTTGGGAAGTTGTACAACGATCAGTCAGAGAAAAACAGACAGCATCTGGTCAGGAAACATACTGTACAATGCAGGCCGGCGCCTAGAGAGGCCTTCCTGTGACTGACAGGTTACGGGTTCAATCCCATAATAGCCATCATGTCTATCAACCAACACGTGTCCTGGCAGAAGGCCTCTGAAGATGCAGAATGTGGGTCTGCTCAAAAACAGAGCTGTAAATGTCTGAAGCAGCGTTCACACTGACCACGCCACTAAAATTCACTTTTCAGACTGGACAGCTCGAAAATACAGCTTAGACAGATGAAAACTGAGCTAAGTCTGACGACGAAGAGCG
>NTHP01000449.1:381490-397948 GCA_003416845.1 Oplegnathus fasciatus
AAGTGTGCTGATACGGATCAAGGCAGCTGTGGTGAGTGACATGTTCATCCAAGTGAAGCTTCCAATAATAATAACTCTCATTCGCAGAAGGCCAGAAGGAAAACACTCATTAGTTCTGTCAGTCAGCTTCCACTAAAACATCAAATCATCTCTGTGCTTCCTCTGACATCTTTTTATTCAACTGTTTCAAATAAAGAAAAATGGATCAGTGAAAGCACGGAGCTTCGCTGTTGCAAGTTTCAGGTCTGTCTTGGTTCCAACATCATATGACAACAGCGTCTTTGTCCTTTGAAGCAGCAGTTTGTATTAAAATGTAAGATTTTCTATCATTAAAATAATGGATGCTTGATTCGTTTCTAATTCCCACACACGGTGAGGCCAGTACCTCCTTTCAACTTTGCCTCCACATGTACAGTCAGATTTCGCCGCTGCTCAAAAAACCCAATCAGAAGAGAAAGTGATGCAACTTTTAAGCGCTGCAGCTTTGAACGTCACTTCTCTTTGGCCGGCAGCCATCAGATAAGACTTTATGGAGTCTTTGTTGATTCCAGTCTTGGAGTGATGTGCCGGTCGACTCGAATCAGCTTTTAGAAACACGAGCAGAAAGCCTGCTGCCTGCTCAGCGATCTCTATCTGTGTCTCTGTTGATGGCCAAAACCTCCTTTCTGTCAGGTTTCCTCTACGTGACTTCTTCAACCTCTTGTTCATTCTCAGTCTGGGCTCCACTGGGCTCCTCACCTTGTGCTGATGTTTAGTTTTTCCTCATTTTTGCACACTTCACTCAGCAGCCGGCTGGATAGAGGTGGTGTAAAACCCCTCTCCACTGGAGGACCCTGACTGAGAGGGAGTCAAGTAGCTTAAATAGGCTCAGCTCTCAGCAGGTACACAGATACAGTGGTGACACTGGCTTCAAGTTCTTCATAAAGAGTTTCTGTCTGTAACTGAGTCCTGAAACCCTTATTTGAAATCTGAGATGTAGTGGAGAAGAAGTATAAAGTAGTATAAAATTGAAATAGTAAAGTACAAGTACCTCAAAACTGTTCTTAAGTACAGTACTTGAGTGAATGTACATATAGGCGTCCCACAGGTGGCTGTGTATCAGCGTCACTCCATTATCGTCACTGCAGCAGCACTACCGTTTGAGAGGAGACACAATGACACAATGCAGCCAGGAAAACAACAATCTCAACACACACACACACACACACACACACACAGGGCAGGAAACAGCAGCCCCACTCACAGATTGTACAGCAGAGGGGGTGCTGAACTCCATAACAGGAAAGGCAGAGGACAATTGGGGGAGGTTTACTCACAGCAGAGACACAGACGGACTGAGACACACCGACTGTCTTTAGTAAAGTCAGCTGAAGGTATCTGACACATATTTGGAGGTGAGGGGCAGCTCAGCCCCCTCTGACCTGAGGAAAGTTTTCTCTTTGGCTGGAGTGAAGCAGCTTACAAAAACTCCCTCATCAGTCAGACAGCTCCGAACGGTTTCGTTACGCCGGCTCTCAAAAAAACAGGAACACGCCAAGCAACGGATGCTTTTTGATAAAGTTTTGCACCAAACGGCCACAACCACATGTCGAGTAACTCTGTCGAGGTACAAGTGAAAACATAACACAGTGAGACTCATGATTACAGCCTGAACTTCCTTGTTGGGATGATTAAGTGAAAAAATATTCCTCATCTTGCTGAATCACCTCAAACACCCCTGGAACCACCTCACTGACCACAGAAACTCTTGCAAGAACTCCTGGAAACTGGTCACCAAAACCTCTACGGGAACCCTTGAAACCCCAAATAAACACCTTCAAAACCTCATCAATAACCCCAAAATATCCTATAAGAACCCCTGGAACCTCCTCGACGACCACCAGAACTCTACCAAGGACCCCCGGAAACACCTCAATGACCAAAACTCACACAAAGACTCAGTGACCAAGGAAGCTTCTACAAGGACTCCTTGAATCCTTTCAATGACCACCAAAACCCCCTCAAAAACTCCTGGAATCACATTAATAACCACCAACAATCCTACAGTGACCCTGGAACAAAATCTGCTACAAGGACCCCTGGAAACTTCTCAATGACCACCAAAACTCCTCAGGATGAGTTTTCTTTAACATTTGAAGTTTGAAGTTAAAAGAAACGTGAAAGTTTTGATAAAGAAAGTTCTGAAAAATGAAAAGTGATGATGCTCAAAGTAATGTGATCAAGTGTAGCTTCACAGAAATACTCCGTTTGTGGAGAACTATTAGCAGGTTTTTGCAGTTTGAGTGAAATGAAACTTGATTTTTTTTTTTTGTTGCTCTTATTGAACATTAAACTCATCACACTCATCAGGCTCTAAGTACAGAATAAAGTAGTCCGGAACACTTTAGACTCTAATTAACACCTTAATGAACACAATGAACTTTCTTTTCCAACCAGAGTCACATTCCTTCACTCTTTTATGTCCTCCTGAGCGACAGCAGCGGATCAATATCAACATTTCAGAATAAAACTCTTCTAAACTCACCGAGCAGGAGCTGGAGTCTGGATGCGGATCTCTGGGCTCTCCGTTATTCCACTTCAGCTGAAAAGCAGGAAGGATCCCGGACGTGTTGCAGCGGCTACCGGACAGTTCAGTGTCGGGTCACCTGCAGGCTCCACACGTTATAAACAAACTGAACACATGTGGGCTGCGCCCCTCCACCCTCAGACACACCGTCCCTCCGCTGCCGTGCTGCCTTCACGTACTGCTCGGAGCTCCGAGGTCTACAAGGTTGCAGGACGGTTTTAGATACACAATACCAGATCACACTCACATCTACTGCACATACAAGTGCTTTACATCAAATTATATGTATATAAGATAATAATAATAATAATAATAAAAATTCAAATACAATAAAAGATTGTAGAACAATGGGAATAACATTTAAAATAAGGTTAAATGAAATAAAAATAAACTTTCAGTAAGATTCAATAAAAGCAGCTTGAATAATAGTAATATTTTAAATTTTATGCTTCCTCAGAAACAAAAGATACAATTTGACATGAGCGATGTTCGTAAATGTGTCAGTGCGAAACAGTGAGGAAGAAGCATTCTGATCATTTAATTAAATAAAAGTGAAAAAATCTGTACTACAATGCAAAAATACTTCCTGCATTCAAAATGTCACATAAAAGTACGTATTCGAAGTATCTTCATCAAAATCTGCTGAAGTACTAACAGTAAAAATACTCCAGATGTTTATAACTTGTTGACACACTCACCTGTAAGAGGCACTTGAATGTAGCTGGTCCAGATGTCAAACTACTTTACTACTACATGCGTTATGAGTACTACTATAGATTTTATTTAATGTGTAGTAAACATCATATTATAAGAATTTATTGTACGTTTTGCATGTAAAAGTCAGCACAGTAGTAACTAGCTGCAATAGGCAGTAGGCTAGTAATGTACTGGAGTATGATAAATAAAAAAGTACTATACTCATAGTAGTTAAGTACAAGTACCTCAAAAATGTACTTATGTACAGTTCTTGAGTAAATGTGGTCGTTTCTTTCTCAGACAGAAGATTTAACTTGTTGCAGAAACCTTTAAAGTTATTAAAAGGATACTGGCATTGATACTGACTGAGATCCTGTCCCCGTGTCTCCCCTAAATTTTACTTATTTTTCCTCATCCTGCCTTAATTGTGTGTAATTTTTCTCCAGAACACCTTCAGACAGGCAAGCAGACGCTGGTGTCTGTGGGATTTTTCCTGCATGTTGAACTTCAGTTCAAAAAGAAGATCTTTCGTCTTTCAAACATCTTTTTTAAATCTTTGGCTCTTGAGCGTTGAAGTTTGAATTGCCATATTTCCCACAGCACACGATGTCAGCAAACATGCCTTCAGACATCTGACAAGCCATTATTTTATAAAGCAGAGCTCCCTCTTGTGGGGAGAGTTTGTTAACACAGAACTGAAGCGGAGGTTGCCAGACTTTTACAATCCCCTGCAGATGCACTTCATCTCCTTTAACAGTGTGGCTGTGGTGCTCTATAATGTGGTGCAGGAAGCTTCTACTCACTTCATTTGGTTTAAAAAGGTTAAAGAGGCATTCACAATAAACTTTACCAAGTAGTGTTACAAGTTACCAACAATCTGAAAATACTCCATTAAAAGTCCTGCAGTGGCAGAAAAAATGACCCCTGTGACTGATATATTATTACATGTTATATTATTGGATTGTTAGGGTTGTTCCCAACCTAGGGGTCGGGCCCCTCCAAAGGGTCACGAGATAATTGACTTTTCTAATCTTAGATTTTTCTATGAAATATTGGATCATTTCACCTCTTTGGGTCTCAAACTGTTGTTTAAATGAAACCATGTGAGAAGTTTAGACGGGAAAGGGGCCTCAAGTAGTCACTGCTTTTTTGTAAGTGGTCTCAAACCAAAAAGGATTAATCTGGATTAACCTCAACAAGATGAGATCATCATATATTTTTTAATGTAAAACCTAAAACCAAAAACTAACAAGTAACTACAGCTGCCATACGTAAAAAGTGCAACATTTCCCGCTGAAATATAATGGTGTAGAAGTAAACAGTAAAGTAAATGTACCTTGTACGTACTTGTGTAAATATCCTTAGTTACATTCCACCACTGGAAATATCAGGTCATATTTTAACGTATCTTTCTCAAAATAAACAAAGAATTTACATTTTACTACTTAAATATGAACACAGTTACTTAGAAAAACAGTTTTCTCAAAATCTTAAAACATATAAAATATCTTTTCCTGATTGCTGAATATCCTGCGCTGTTTCTCTGAATGTGGAATGAGATTAAATAAAGCAACGATATCTAATAATGTTTAAAGAAAGACATTAATAAAGCATTAACATCAGGAAGCTGCTCCCTCAGCAGCTTGATTGGGGCCCTTATTTAGTCTCTCATATTCCTGCATCCCATCTGATGAATGTCATAAATGATAAATCTTAATAAATATTAAGGGACCACTTCGGTCTGGAATCTGACCCAAAGTTTCATCATAAGTTATAAAGGATTGACAAAAAGCAAGATACAATAATCCTGAACAAAGAGGCTTTGACTAAAACTGAGGAATAAATACTCTTAAATACTAATAAATGTTCCACGCCGTTTCAGAAGAAAGCTTTTCTTAATACAGGGACTCAGACACTGCAGGATGAAGAACTTTATTATGAACTTTATTTGTGACATCTTTACTGAATACATTTAACAGGTTTTATCGTGTTATATAAAATAAACTTTATATTGTTACTTTAGCAGTAAGTCTTATAAGGTCATAGACATAGGTAGCTGGATTACATGACACACTCAACAGAAAGTACGTAGAAAGTGATTTTCACTTATTGTAAGTGAAAGATCAATGAATATTTGCTGCATATGTAAACTGAGAAACCAACATCTGGATGGACTGTTATATATATAAACACACACAGTATGTATATATATATATATATACATATTCATGCATATAGAAACCTGAGCTGAAAGGAACAGAAACATTTGACTCAAACATACCAAGAAAGAAATCTCCACTATAAGAAAAGTTTTAATATATTCAGTTATTTCTCATAAACAGGCTGGAAAAGTGACGCCCAGAATGAAAACCTGCTGAACAAACAGTTCGTGGTGACTGAGACAGAAAGCTTTATCTTATCTCCAGAGACATATTGGCAGTAAACTGTGACAGTGGGTCATTCTGGAGTTTGGCCTGTAGCTTTACGTTCTTCAGGACAGGAAACCACCTCTTAAATCTCGGGTCAATGAGGCTGATGAGACATTTTTTAGCACAACGTTAAGGCTTTGTTTTGTCATTTAAAGCACCATATTACTTGTTTATTTCCTGAACTGTTCCGACATTGAGAGTAGAACATGAAAGTTGAAGGCAGTGGAGTGAAAACCTTTGACTATGCTGAACAATTCTTCAAAATCCTCCAAAAAACCTTCACAGCTGACGTCACTTCCTGTCTGGCCTCTGTTTCACTAGCTTCTGTAACTCCATCAAATCTCTCATTCGTCGTTTCTTTCATCTGCATTTCTGAAAAAATGAAGCGTGTTCCGGAGGTTTGCTTTTCATATTGGAGGAAAAATCGATTCCACTGCAGCAGCTGCTCTGAAAAATTTAATTTCTTGTGATTTTAACAAAGTTAAACAACGATTACTTTGTGAGCACAGAAAAAAACTACAGCTCCCATGAAAAAACCACAACACTTGGTTTCAGCAATATCTCTAAAACTCACCAGTGCTCTCTTGTAAAGTTATTTTTTAAACTTTCTAGTTGTAATCTCTGCTGTCTAAAAACATGTACAGCGTCCAGTCCTGTCTGTCCTGCTGTTATATATAACTGTCGACCTGATGTTTAGCTCGCGAACTTCTAGGGCTTATGGGAAATGGTGTTTGTTAAAAGCTGCTAAAGAATATAAATATTGAATAAATAACAATACTTGATCATTTTTCAAAAACTACCTTTCTTATCTGAATATATGAAGCGAGCCACACAACATACTGTTGAGAAAGGAAGTTTGGAGGCTGGATTTTTAGTTATTAGCGTAGTTACAAATGTCGATGGGATTTTGAATGAGGTTTTCTTACTTCTGGAACAGAATCCAGAGGTTCTGGTTTCACTTCAGCACTTCTTGTTTTCACTTGGTATGTTTAGCACTTTCCTTGAGTTTGATTTTGGAACAAACTAGCACAAATTTCAGTTTCCCGACATAGAAACCCTCGATGCTGGACTGTCCAAGAAGCGTAGGCAAAAACAAAAAAACAAAACAAAAACGTATAAAAATCAAACCTGAACTCACTGCTGGATCACCACTGCCACAGAAATATCATCTGATCCATGTTCTGTTCTGGTACCAAATTTCAGCAAAATCCCTTTATTGCTTTTAACAATATATTTCTAACAACCATCTTCTCTAGTTTAAAAATAATTGCACATTCATAATTCTATATTTTCAAATCTTATAGTTTGGCAATAATGATGTAGCAGAGAGCAGGGAATCCAGAGCACCAACACTAGATCCAAAGAAAATCTACATGATGTCAAGTCCAAGTCCCATTCAAAACCAAATAAAACCAAGAAAAGACATTTATCTGATTGAGCTGCTTAACACATCATCAGTCATGTAGGGAGTGTTACAAACTGTTATCCAAGAAAATGGATTAAAACTTAAAGGGAAGGAACAGAAATGACAGATGAGAGATTCAGGCTTTCACTGCTTGTAGTCTGAAGAAATGAAACTAAATACAGAATAAAAAAATACTTTTTTATGTTTAGAAAGGCGAGAGAAAGTAAGGTTAACATCGAGTACTGCCTCAGTCCACGAGAAGTCAAAGTCAAAGAAAAGAGAATTTGACAATTTATGGCTTCTGCCCATAAAAATGTCCACTTTGGATATGACAGAGAAGACGTCTATAAATCACCTCAGAGCTACAGTGACATGATTATGTGTTATTATTTGGCAACAAATATTTGACAACAAATACCTGATCTACTGAATGAGATGTAAAAGCATTAAAAGCACCAGTTGCTGATCCCACCACACGCACAGAGCCGGCAGTCTGACAATAAAGAGGTAGTGGTAGATGTAGTACACACACATGCAGTTGTTTACTCGATTATGCTGGATTACATGGAGCCTGACAGACATCATGGGTACAATTTTTGATGCAATGAAAATCAATTACCTAATTTGTGACCTCCAATTATGGTTAAAATCTATCACAATATACAGTATGTCATTTCATATCACAAAACTGATATAGAACACTTTTCTGGAAATTCAATCAAGAAACTGTCTATAGATAAACTAACCTGACTAATCCAGTCGACTGCATACAGATTTACATTTTACGAGGACTAATACAACCAGAGGCATTAAAAGGATGGCGACCTTTACCATAGACCTTTAGACGGTTGACAGATTTCTATCGTCTCACAGTACACTTCGACATTTTGCCCACACAACCTCGAATTAAAAATTGGTGCACACAACTTCACAGAAGAACAAGACTGAGAGTCAATAGCCACGTCCAGCTGAGGCTGATGGGAATGTCTGTAGTTCTGCAGGTATTTGGTCATAAACCAAAGTATTGGACGCATAAACATGTTGACCTGATGATGGCGCTACATGAAAGGTCAAGGGATCGCCAAAGTTGTTACAGTTCGTTACAGTTCTGAGGGGGACGTGAATGTCTGAACCAAATTTCATGACAATCCATAAAATAGTTGTCAAGATTCAACATATTATTTCAATGAAGGGTATGAATTATTAATTTGTGCACACAAATGATCAGAAATTTGACCTTTGACACCTGCAGGCTTGTAGGATTACACTGGTGCAGACGTGAGATTAATCATGAAGGATTAATGTCGTGGCACTAGTCCAATGTTATTTTTGGTGAATACATGTTCTAAATGATGATTCAGCTTTTTCCACCTGCTGCTGTATGACCCACCCTACACATGGACATGTCTTGTCAGGAGCATGGGATTAAATATGTTAACGATATGTCTAAATGCTACTTATAAAATAGAGCACGCAGAGGGATACTTGGAAATAAAGACTTTGTTCTCCACTCCGTAGACGAAGAAGCTGTAGTCTTTTCCACTGTAAGAGTAATAAGCGTGAGTCAGGGGCACCAGCTCGATGGTCTGACGCTACAGAAGAAAATAACAGAGATATTAGTATAGATATTAGTACGACTCAGTCATTGTTTCCATTTTTATTTAGGGAGAGAGAGGGGAAATTAAACATTCAGCATTGTTAAGAAATAACAGCTCTAGTTTAAATGTACTGTCGTTCTGTCCAAACAGATTTTAATCAACAGCTTTTGTATTAATTCTGCACCAACTGTCACTTTGTCTGTTTGGAGTATTGTAGATGTCACATATGAGAAGTGGGCATCTCAGCTTAGTTCAATGTTATGATAAGGTCTCTGTTGCCATGAGGACCCTGAGAAGTGATAACTTCTAGGCATGGATGGATCGTGAGACAATGGGCCCCCCAGCCCTCCTACATACTGTAGGAGCAAGACATCCAGACTGAATCAGACCACAAAGAGACACAAAACGACTAGAAATGACGTGACAGCACTGTTTGCTTTTTGTGTCTCTTTGTGGTCGTTTTGCGCTTCCGTGATTGTTTTGAGTCTCTTTAGTATTTCTGTCTCTCTTTGTGGCACTGCTGGTTTTTTTGCCCTTCAGACACCACAGCTTTGTGGTCACTGTGCATCTCTTTCAGTGACATTTTGCAGATAAAGCCCAGGGTCTGTGCCCTGTTGGCCCGTTCAGTAACCCACTATTCCATGAACTGTAATTAATGCACTTTCTTCAACACAATAGAGGGACACTGGCATTCAGTGTGCAGGCTATAAAACTACATCTCTATATCACCCAATTTATTTACACAACAATTGTTTGTTTTTTGAACAAACAAGTGAACAAGTTTGTATTTGTTCGTTTGTACCTGTTGCAGGATGCGGCTGGTGGAACTGAAGCAATTAAGGTGTTCGTTAATCATTTTTGTAGAAACATCACAGATCTCCTGATCGGGGAAACCCTGGATAGGGTACACCTGGCGGGAGGGAAAACACAGACTTCAGTCAACAACACTAAGAGTCTACAGCCATGCTAGCAACTCTATGAGGCAGTACTTAGGCACTGTGGTGCTTTGAGCTAAATGTTAACATGCTATCATACTAATGAAAATAAACAAAAGTGTTTTGTTTTTACCAGAACGCTCTCATCGACGAAGAAAGGATCTCCTGTCACCTGCTCAAACTTCTTGTCAGGGAAGTCAGGCTGGCGGTCTGGAATGAAATCAGCTATGTTGTTCTTCCTACACACACACACACACACACAAAGAAACAGAAGAAATTTGGACAGACTCCGTGTGGGAATGAGTGTGTGTCTGTGTGTGTGTCTGAGATTTTTGACGTACCATGTCACAGTGAGCTGGATGAAATGCAGCAGGTTTTCGCTGCCGTGACAAACAGAGCAGGTCTTGTAGCCTTGGCCGTGACAGGAGATGCACCTGGAGGAGTGAGAAAGAGATGAAAGCAACAGCTTGAATATTCTACGGTCTGTTCAACATTATAGTAAAACGTGAAAAAAGTAAAAGAATTTGTGCAAAACAAATGAAGATGGCTAAGACAGGAAGTAGTCTGACGCTGAAATGGCGTGGTGGAAAGTTCAGCTAGAATAAAGTGTCAAAACAGGAATACAGATGCTTCCATAGGGGGGTCACGAGAGGGTCCCTGAATGGTTTGATGAGCATGAAAATGATGCAAGTTATATGGTCGTCACAATGACCAGTACTCATCCCAGTTCATCCCCTATGGGAGATTTTGGAGCGAGGTGTTAGACAGCGCTCTCCATCATCATCACATTATTAATATTACAGTAAAGCTGTTTCCACAACTGCCTGGCCGCTCTGTTTACGCTCCGATCAGATCAGCTGATCATAGGATACTCGTGGGGTTCTTTGCTCTTAGCTCCACCAGAGCCTCATCTCTCCTTTCTCCTCATCTCTTCCAAGATGCATTGAAGGGATCAGAACATCCTTGATGATGGCTGACCTCAATCAATTTCTGGGTCACTGGCCGGAGGAATGAATGCAAGAATGGAAAGCACCCCTGGATAATCTAAACTGAGGAGCACTGAAGCTGATCTGGAGGCTCATGGTGGAACAACACCTTACTGAGACTCTTTGTATTAGTTCTTCATTAGTCATTTATTTGTTTGTGGTCCTGTGTATGTATACTGCAGTGTGATTTTGGTATTATATTAACATTTTGTGAAAACACAATTATCAGGATTTTTATAGAATAATGAAATTACAAATTAGTTCCTATTTTTCTGTCCCTCAAGTGGGGAATTAAAACTCTGCTCTCATCACTGATTTCTTTATGAATCCCTCCAATTTGTCTTAGTACCTTCATATTTCTATATATAATATAATATCATATATAATATCTAAAATATTCAAATAATATTTCTTTTGTTCTGCTGTAATAATAATATTACAACTGAAAATTACAATATCCATTTTTATGCTGACGATACCATCGTCTATACCAGGCCTTTTCCATGTGACAGTATATGCATCTTATAAGTGCACTGAGCTTTGAAGTTCCTACTCTTATCTGAATTATAAGTACTTCGAAATTTGGTTAGATGACAGATTGTCCAACTAAACTAAAAACTACAAAAAGTACTTAGCCCGGAACAAAGCTTGTTTCTCCTTTTACCCCCGAACAGGAAAAACCATTAAACAATCCACTATGGTATCTACACAGGATTATGGAAATATGCTCATGCTGCTGCCACTCCTGTTAGACCACTGGAGACCATTTACTGACAGGACTGTCATTAAATGCCCCTGTCAGTGGCAGGGAATGATCACTTGTTCAAGTGTCGGTGTAAATCAAATCGAGCACTCTGCTCTCTACTTCACTCTCATCTCACGGCCCAAACTCTTTTCGTCAGAGTTTTCGGGTCTCCTCTCACCTCTTACGGCCTCTCCCGTGACAAGCAGTACAACGCGTGTTCCCGGAGGACCGCTTGTGATTTCCATTCTGCCTTCTGAACCCTTTGCCGTGGCAGCTTAAACAACGCTTCTGCAAGACGGAGAAGCAAATTCAGACAGAGAGACAGGAAAGAAAGCAGGCAGACTGGACTCCCACCTCCTGCGACCTCGGCCATGACAGGAGGTGCAACGCTTGTTCCTGGAGCGACCGTGACCGTGGCAGAATGTACAACGCTTCTGCAAAATGAGATGAGGGTTTAAATTATGTGTCCACCAGGATAATGCCTTAACAGAGGTGGCATCATTTCCACATTGTTATGAGGCCATGCAATTCGTTTTCTATCATTAAGTTAAGCTACAGTACGAGGAGGGAAAGATACACTGAAGGTCAGGTTTTGCTGTTACCTCCTGTTTGGAGGATCACACCTGCAAGAAATAGATTGTTTTTTTCACCAAAATCTGGTGCAGATAAAATATCATATAACACAAAGTTACGACTGTAAAATAAATGTTTTACTGTAGAACCTTGTACATTTCTGAAAAAACATTGACAATGAGGTTTAGAGCTGAAACAATGAATCAATTAATCAGCTGGTCTGTGAGGGACATATTTTCTTAAGTTTTTTACACAAAACAATTAATCAATTAATAGAGAAAATAATCGGAACATTAATCAATGATAATAATAAAGTGCTATTAACCTGATCACTAAAAATCAGTTTCTGTGTAAAACATACGTCTCTATCATAAACTGAAGTAAAAAGATAAATAATATATATAATGTATATTTAAGCCAACTGGCACTATGATAACGACATCAGGAGTATTCTGTTGTGTTACATGATTTCTAGATAATGAAAATTGGAATTGGAACTGTAAATGTGTGAAGGTGCACTGTGCAGCTTCCACTGTCCTTTTATGTTAATTTTGTGCAAAGAAACGTACACCAAAAACACACACCAAAAACATACAAAAAGTTTTAATCTGCTCTTGTGAGAAGCTCTATACTGAGAGGTCTGAGGGTTAACCATGAACTTGCAGTGTTGCAGAGAATTTGCAGTGTGGTTCAAACTGAATCAGGAACTTCACCACTTCCTCTTCCCTCTAGTCTTGCTGCCAACGATGTTGTAAATCCTTTAAAACGATCTTAAAACAAGACATCTCACCTGGCCTTTACCACTGCAGCTCGTACAGCGAACTCGTCCACAGCCGTTGCACTTGTGACACATCTAAAACACACACACACACAATTGCATGTTACTTTGATACAAAGAAGGCAACAGTAGCAAATCAGGAAAACAGAGAAAGCTTGACTGTCTAAAATAATGAAAAAACAAGCTGTACCTTCACGAAGGATGAGTGTGGCACGCGGACCTTCTCCACCCTGTCGGTGTATCTCTGAGGCAGCGTCACAGGAATGTCCCACGGTGGAGGGCTCATACCATACTGAGGACCATCGACCGCCTGTCCTGTTTGGAGAACAGCTCAACATAATTAATGAAGAGTGGCCTTGAAGTAAGGTCAAGTTTTTGCCATGCAGGCGGCGTGTCTTGAGGGATGGCAATGTTGGCTGATCAGATCACTACTTTAGTGCAGAAATTCACGGTTCCCAGCATGATGTATCGCTTTGGTGATCCTCTGACTTTTTCCATCTAGCGCCATCATCAGGTCAAATTTTTACATTTGTCCAGTACTTTGGTTTATGACCAAAAACCTGCAAAACTAACAACATTTCCATCAGCCTCAACTGTACTGTGTGTTTAGTGCTAATTTGCAAATTATACCTGCTGAACATCAACAGGTTAGCCTGCTGATAATAGAAGAGGCACTAGCATGGCTGTAGAATCTTGGTCTCGTTTACCATTGATCAGCTAATTAATCATTTGAGAACAGTATCTCATATTAATAACTATTTGGAAAATAAAATAAGATTATCTTTTTAATGTAGCAGATAATTTACTTGTCTTGTGGTTATATACTTCTTTTGTAGCCTGTTTCCATCACTTTTTAACAGAAGTGGATCTAACAGTTGAAATGAACAGGCAGGTTTCCTTTTTAATCACGAAAGGAATTTGTTAACTCAGAGTAAATTTTTACCATTGTAGGGTTCAAACTGCCAGGCGCTGGTTCTGGTCTCAGTGTAGGTCTCCAGTCGATACTGCAGAAGGAAGACAATCAGAAAACACTGGATGGATGTGAGCACTTCAGATTCACGTTGCCACACAGTCAGGCCAATGGATTCCCAGTAGAGTGCTTTATTTCAGTACATAAAACACATCATTGTGCGTGGTGTGCATTTGAATGCCACCTAAACATTTAAATACATGAGGTACAGTTGGAATGTGGATCATGCAGATCATGATTTGATGGTTGGGATGGAAATGGTGCTATACACACTGTATACATACAGTATATACTGTATATATAAACACTGCAATGGAAAACGCCCATCCAGAGGAATGAAGCCTAGATGCTGTTTCCACAAATATGTCCAGAAATGTTTATATCGTCTTCTGCAAAATGGAAAATAGGCACAAAATCTGTAGCATCATTATAGTTTATATTTCCTTACACAAAAAGTGAACAGAAATCAATGTGCATGTTAACATTCTGTAAAGCACCAATTATTCTCCCTCTGCACACTATTGGTTCACACAAGTCAGGTTGGTCCAGGTTAGATATTACAAAGAGAGATGTGCTCGTACCCTGTACACAGTGATAGGTTTGAGTTCTTTGAAGGTGAGGTTCCTGGCAGGTTTGGAGCTGTATCTCCATTTTGATTCCACAAACTTGAGCAGGGCATCTCTGGCCACATCTTCTGATACTGTGGGGACCCTGGAGGAGTAAACACACAAACACACACATAGGTGTGTGCATCTTTTATCCTATTATGCCTTTATATTGTTGTCAAAAGTCTTGAGAGACATTTTCAAGTAAGATAAAGCACAGAATCATCTGCAAAGTATTTTATAAATAAAGTGAATTATTCATGTGTGTTACCTGACGTTGGGCACCAAAGTGTTCCTGTTGAGTTCAGGTTGGGGGGTATAGGCAGGGGGAGGTGGATACAATGGGTTATCATCCTCTGGACATACACATTAACACAAACACAGAAACATTAGATGAAGGTTGGGAAATATTTAAGAAAAAACAAAAGAGAACAAAAGACTCACCTCCTCCTCTGTGGCCCTGGTATCCATGTACGTCATCCAGCCAGCCAGGAGGGGGAGCTGAAGGTCCCTCCTCTGGTATGTTTGGATCAAATGCACCTGAAAAGATGAGGTAAAGAAGAGGTTGTTCCTGTGTCTCACTGGAATCAGGATAATACATGAAGAACTGACATTTCTCTCTTGCTGCAGCTCTGTGATAAATGTTTTCTATTCTTTCCTTCACCAAGTACGTTTCCATCCACCTGTTTTATGCACATTTTCATATTGCCCAAAAACCCTGGGTGGAAACAGCAGGGAAATATTGCAAAAAAGTTTTTACGCTTGGCTGAGGTGGAAAAGGTATATCGATAACAACAAAAAACATCAGATCTGTGTGGAGGATGAGGAGGCTGTAACCTTCCTCATATTAATACATGAAACTAACAGAAATGTCACATTTCCATCATGTTCTCAACATGGTTTTCCATCGTTTGAGCTTTGACCGGAGCTCTTTTAATGACGTCAGCTTGCTGTGTCCTCTTCTTCTGTGGTGGTTTAATGGCACCAACTGGAGAATCGGCTCCGCCACCTGTTTATCTCGATGCAACCAATATTCACATAACAGTAGTGGATGGAAACACACGTTAATACATCTTTTCTTTTGACGATTTTCTGAAAATACGGTTAAAACTTGCGCTTAATTTGGATGGAAACTTGACCACACATTAAAGACGTTCACGTGGTTAAAATCAATCCTTCAAGGCTTTCTCCTCCTTTACCTCTAATGCTTACACCTCAGGTTGACCTCAGACCTTCTTTCTGTATCTACCTCTTCAATGTTAAGCTCAAACAGAAGAGTTTGAAATCTTTGCTTAAATCTTTGTTTTCCTTATTTCCTTAAATATGTTTTGATGTCATAAAAAGTCATGTGCTAACAATGGAAATCAACTTTCTTCTCTGTAACATGCTAAGGAGGGGTGGACAGTGTTTCTGTCAGTGTGGCAGGAAGGGAGGATACATTCTTTAGGAGAGGCTGTCAGGAAACTGGCTCTAGCCTGAAGTAACAGACGAGGCACATGGGACACAACAGGTCACACTAACATTATTAAAGGCTCGCGAAGTATCATATCAGTATAGTCGTCTACACGCAACAAGCCACTCTAAGTCATTACTCCATTGCTGAGCTTAATGGATACATATGATCATCTTTTGGTAGACCAGTAGATTATAGCCTCTGGATCTGGTGGGTAGATTAACCTATAAAGTACATTTACATGGTTCTACTGCTGTCAGTCCACAGTTATATCTCTTTGCCCGCACACTCCTGTTACAGACCAGCCTACCATAAGCAGTCAACATATTAAACACAGTCTAAGCCAGTGTTCAGCACTGTATTAAAACAACTCAAGGGGCTGCGTTGAAGCGGACGTGCTTTAGGTATCACCGATACATAAAATAGAATCCACGAAGTCCAGTTTGAAGAACAGATTTGTAAATTTGAAGGTTTCTCAGATGCCAAAATGCTGCACAGAGGTTCATAATACTATGCGACAGGATTTTGCAACTCTGGACAATTATCTCAGCGGCAGCTATTTCATCTATCATCACAACAATTATGAGGTAAACAGTCCAAATATGGTGTTCACAGGAATGTGTGCTTGCACATACACTCCCCTCCAAAAGTATTGGAACAGTGAGGCCAATTCCTGTATTTTTGCTGTAGACTGAAAACATTTGGGTTTGACATCAAAA
>NTHP01000449.1:419265-439496 GCA_003416845.1 Oplegnathus fasciatus
CCAAACTTTGCCTGGGAAAGTTTAAACAGGCTCTTCCGGTCTGCGTTTTCCAACTCTCTGCTTCAGCCAGCAGCTGCTCCAATAAAGCCTATGACAGTGTATATATATATATATATATATATATATATATTCCTCATTATATAAGAAGTTTGACAAATATAATATAATATATATTTAATATAAAGACTAGGTCATCCGGATACGGGCGCTGCCATCTTGTGCTGGTGACGTCATTTGGAGCCAGAGTCTGCGCAGTAGTGATCTGGGAAGGAGCCGCGGTATCGAGGTCCCGCCCATACACCCGCCAGACTCGATCGGTAATCAATAATTAGAAACTGCTAACTAACGATCACCTGCTAAAGTTAGAGTTACATCTCCTCTCGATGTTCCTGCCAACGTACAATTCCCGAAAATACATCTGCAGGTGCCTCCGCCAGTATTTCACTGTGATTGACAGCTGTCAATCATGACGTTTCACCCCGTTTTTGTAGCGCCAAATAACTAATTAAAACCAAACTCATCAGAAAAACGAACACTTGAACAAACATCAGCGTGATAAGAACGACCTAAAATGACAGAAACCATCTTTGGGAAAAATTTATTTAGAGTGTACTTTGATTTTTTAGTTCGGCCCATGTCCCATCTGCTAACATGGAGGGGGCGGGACTTATGACCTGTACTGCAGCCAGCCACCAGGGGGCGATCGAGACGTTTTGGCTTCACTCTTGGGGAGCTGTCATGTCGTCCATCTTTATATACAGTCTATGGTTAAGAATCACTATATAAAAAACAGCCAATCTTCTCTCTGTTGGTCTCATTTGCTTATGTAGGTCATTTAGAGGCACCTGTATTAAACTGAGGCTGTTTCATAACCAGTTATAAACTCCTGGTAGCTGCTTTAATAAAAGCATTTAAAGGAGCTCCGACAGTTTGTTTGGTTTTTTTTGGTGCGCGTCCCCTTTAAACCCAGCGGGTGACGTCACGGCCTCGGTGTAGTCGCTTTGTTTGTCCGGAGCAGCTTCAGACTGAGACCCGAGGAGGCGACGAGACACGGCCGAGAAAAACCTCCAGTTCCTCCGCGACAGAGCTGCCTGGCTAGCCGCCGCGCTGCGTATTCAGTAGGTTATAAGTGTGCAGTAACTCTGACAGAGATGCCGTCCGACAGACCCTTCAAACAAAGGAGGACATTTGGTAAGAACTAGCTAACGTTAGCGACATCTGAGCGGAGCAGCGAGCTAGCTTGGGTAGTTAGCCGGCCTGCTAGCCGCCTAGTTAGCTCACCAGTCTGTTGACAAGTGTGTAAACAAGGCGTCCACTTGTATGTAGCAGTTATAAGAGTTTCACAGCTGTTTTAAAAGCCTTTTTTATGGCTCAGATTAATATCAACAGAAGCTTGTGGGCGTCAAGTTAACAGGATGTTTGTTTTTGGTGCTAATAATAATCAATGTTATAATAATAATATGTTAAAACTAACTAAATGCCATCGAAGCTGAGCAGCCTGTGTGAGTGTCTGTAGCCTGCAGGCTGTGTTGTCTTTATCTTGTGTTAAAAGGCCATCTGGGTCACTGTCACGTTAGCTTAGCAGGGCCTGCCAGTTGCCAGCTCTCACACGACTTTGGAGGAGCTGGCTGGACTGTGTCTGCGGGTAAACATGTCGTGTTTGCTCAGAGGAAAACAACATGTGCTGACACATTATCCCAGCACACGTGTTCACTGATTTATGTTGTAATTTGATGCCTAACGACGGCCCCTATACTGGGCGGGGAGGAGCCCGGACTGTGTCCATTACATAATCTGCTCACAGGGAGAAACAGGGGATCAGCCACAGAGAAAATACTCAAGTTTACTGTGTTGTTTTGTTTGTTTATAACCTCCTTATGAAGTTGTCACTGTCAACATACCAGACTCAGTGAAGTAATAATGTTTCACAGTGACTCTGGCTCTGTACTGGGCCTGTTAATC
Source organism: Oplegnathus fasciatus (assembly GCA_003416845.1). NCBI lineage: Eukaryota > Metazoa > Chordata > Actinopteri > Centrarchiformes > Oplegnathidae > Oplegnathus > Oplegnathus fasciatus. The sequence continues at coordinate 421,228 of NTHP01000449.1, forward strand.
TGATTTATTATGTGGTTCGCTGTCTCCTGGTGCGCCGTGTGTCACACTGACACACATTACTATAATATAACATGAAAAGACCTCGACCACAGTGACAGATGTTAGGTTAACTAGTTGGATTATTTAGTTTAATAAGTACAGAGGAGTATTTTCTATACGGAGGGTTGCAGGCCTGCTTACAGCATAATATACTTTATGATAGAGCTGCAATGATTAATCGATTAGTTGTCAACTATTAAATTAATCGCCAACTATTTTGATAATCGATTAATCGTTTTGAGTTAAGAAAAAGTGTCCAAATTCTCTGATTTCAGCTTCTCAAACGTGAATGTTTTCTGGTTTCTTGCGTCCTCTGTGACAGTAAACTGAATATCTCTGGGTTGTGGACAAAACAAGACATTTGAGGGCTTTTGGGAAACAGTGATCAACATTTTTCACCATTTTCTGACATTTTATGGACCAGACAACTAATCGATTAATCGAGAAAATAATCGTTAGTTGCAGCCCTACTTTATGATACAAACTCGGGACACAGGATGAGGAACTTAAGTCCCTGTTTGGCTCAAAGTATAATATTCCCTCTTTGATGGCAGGAATATTAGAGCCAGTCCTGAGAGTAGTGTTTTTTGAAAGGGCAGATACAAAAGAAATGGGTGGGACGTTGACTGTTTTGAAGCAAAGCCATGTAAGGGAGTTACGTCTAAAACAAGACAGTAATATTGGATTATCTGTTTTGTGATGGCTTTCAAATCTGATCTTGCCTAAACCCACAGCATATTTTAATGAATACGCTTATATTCTAGTAATTAGCACCGATCCTTCCCATAGCCGGGGAAGAAAAACATCTCTAGACCTAAACAAAGGAACCATTCACACCGCCATCTGAGCTTTGAACCCTGCCAGTGTTTAACGTTAAGAATAGTCCTATTTCAGAAACACGCCAGTTATTTGTTTTTTTAGAGAGAGAGAGAGAGAGCTTGTTGGAAAATTAAGACAACAAGGTGGTAAAAATCATTAGTGAAAGAGAGGAAATCTGCAGGGATAAAAAGGCGACAAAATCAAAAACACAATCATTTGTAACAAACCTTAAAAACATGCTTACATCGCATTGATACCTAGAAAGTAAAAGAATATGACCAGTTGAGTTATAACAAGGGAAAAGACACAAGTTGTCTTTATTATGATGTTGGAGTGGGAATCTGCCAAACTCACAATTTGATTCTTGATTCAATAAAAAGAAAGGGGGGCACTGTATTTGGGCTCTTACTTCACAAACCAGTGACTCCTGTCCTTTTCCCACTGAGCCGCTAATGAAACATAACTGACAGTTAAGCCAACTGGTCTTGATGAGGGTCGTTGTCTGACTAACAGAAAAAAGCTGCTCATTAATTTAAGTTGTTTTTTAAACGGCGTTGTGTCTTACAGTTTCCTTCCTGTACAAAAACAATGAAAACATTACTGGTTAAATGTTTTTGTAAAAACAGAAGCTGGTGTGTGTGTTCTGGAGTAAAGTGGGGAAAAGGAGTGCTCCACTGTGTTATTAACGTTGTGTCTCCAGCAGTGGAGAACAGCCTCTCTGCTGGAACACAAACGCCCGAGAACGCCATCGTTATTAAAAACACTGCAGTTGCAGCGCTCGTGACGTGAAAGACTACAGACCGGCTTATCTTCTGGTTTTGTTGGTCAGCCGGTCTCCTTTGCTCAGTGCTCCTCTAACGTTAGTCTGTGGGTGATTTGAGTTTTGAAGATGAACTACAAGATTACTGTTGTATGTGCGCGCTGTACACCGTCCGGGTGCTGCACTGTACCGTCACGGTTTAGTTCCACCTTTTTCGTCCCGTCAACACAACGTTAACCGACGTCATTACAAAAATTGATTTTTGGCATTTGTGAATCGATTCAGAATCATAGAAGGTAAGAATTGTGATTCTTAATGTGAATGGATTTTTTTCAGCCAATCTTTTTATAAGACATGTTTATTTGTGTGCATTACTTCTGATGAACGGGTCTCTGAGAGCCCTGAATTCACACATTACGTCGTAAAGTAAGAGAAGATGGAGACAAACAGGAGGAGGCGGAGGACACGGTGGAGGACACGGTGAACATCACAGATCTATTAGCAGCAGGGTCAGCCGTCATTAAAGAGTCCAGCTGTGTGCGGATGCATCGCTGGCTTACTGCTGTTTCAGGGGCATTTTTTATTTTTCATCTGAACGTGCAGTTTGTCACTTCCTGTGGGTTTTCTGACAGAAACCAAACCCAGTGCCAGAAATTAATTTGGGAAAACAGGTCAAAATTGCAGGATCTCCATCAGGAGGGACGGGACATGGGGCTTATTCTTTAATTTACATATTACCTTTTATTTCTGCGTCTTTTTTCTTTGTTTTTTTCTGTTTAAAAAAAAAAAATCATCTTCGTGTGAGGCTCACACACATTTTATTTGTATTGTGGTTATTTTTCTGCGTTTCTAACATGGACTATTCAGACTACTTAACTTACCTTCTCTGTTTCTCTACATATCTGTTACATTTGCTGTTGTAAATGGGTTTTGAATAAATAGGATTTATTTTGATAAGACTACAAATAATAGTGACATGATTTTACACATCTCTTAAACAGGGGTCCTAAATTATGCATCCAGGCCTGTTTGTTCTCTGTCCCAAAATAGATATCGAACATACTTTGATGAAGCTTTTCTTTTGAATTGAAAAAGCCCAAACCAGACTGTGAGTGTTAGCGAGGGAAGCTTTATATCTGGTAAAGATGAGCTGAAAGCCTTTTTTAGAGTCAGGCTTGTTGTTTACGAATTGTGTCTTTTGTTGCCCACAGCTGACCGGTGCAAAGAGGTCCAGCAGATCCGTGATCAGCACCCCAACAAGATCCCCGTAAGCTGCACACTTCATCGCTCTTTAATACACACACACACAGTGCAGGCATGCTCCTGCCGAGCCTTTTTAATGTGATGTACCTGCAGCTACTGAGAGGCAGAAGATAGAGTGTGAGGCAGAAGTATAAAGTAGAGAGCTACACAAAAGTAAAGTCAAAGAATCATTTGACAAAACTGTTGTAAAAACTATTCGGCCTCCAGTGTGAGCTAGTGCCAGATCAGTACATCAGTTTTCAATATTGACCTCGTAATAACATTTAAATATCGGTCAGTGTTGTACTTTAATAAATAAAGATGAGGGTTTGATTTTACTCATTCACTTTAATCTGTACTGAGTCCAGGTTCACTCTGTCTTTATGAGCTGACAACACACCTAAAATACTTGATAAATAAATGGATTTCAACACAGTGTGCAGTTCCTAATCAGACAGGCCAAATCAGCCACGAGAGGATCGATACCACTCATGTCTGTAAATATGAAGCTACCGTCAGCAGCCAGTTAGCTTAGCTTAGCATAAAGACTGGAAACAGGGGGAAACAGCTAGCCTGGGTCTGTCCAAACGTAACAAACCTCCACCTCTAAATCTCGCTGATTAACATTTTTTAAATCAGTGTCCACAACAGTGGTGGAAAGTAACTAAGTACTTTTACTCAAGTACTGTACTGAAGTACAATTTTGAGGTACTTTACTTGAGTATCTCCACTGCACTTCAGGGGGAAATATTGTACTTTTTACTCCTACATTTATTTGATAGCTTCAGGTAGTAGTTAAATTGCATATTCAGATTGATAATACAAAAGGTAACATAAATTATAATATAAAATTATAGCTTAAGATAAACTTTATTGATCGCTGAGGGGAAACTCACAAGCTGCCCAGCAGATGAAATATATAAAGTAGTTGAAATTATCCCCACCTGTACCAGCTTCAACATTAAAGTGATGAACACATTAATACATAAATAATTACAATCCAATAATATGATATACATTATTCTGAAATAAAAGCAAGCAAGCCACTCAGAGTACTAATAGCTACATGTGAAGTCATTTAAATAGGTTTACAGATAACATAATATATTTCCACACATGTCTGTGATTACCATAGTTGTGTACCACAGACTGACTTACTGTGTGCTGTGGCTGCTGCAGGTGATCATTGAGAGATATAAGGGAGAGAAGCAGCTGCCCGTCTTGGACAAGACCAAGTTCCTGGTACCCGACCACGTCAACATGAGTGAGCTGGTCAAGATCATCAGGTAAACAAACAAACACACACACACACTGCAGGTTAGTGTCGGCTGCTGACCTAACCTACCGGTGTAGGTTAAGTTCATCGAGGTGTATGTTTGGTATCTGCGTCTATATTTGGAGGCATCTCTGGTAGTGTTTTACATGCCATAAGAGTAAGCTGAAGTATGTGTGTAGATTTAGCAGCTTGCTGAGGCTGCAGAGGACCAGTGTGTTTACAACAGCCATAGAATAATGTGGCAGTAAATTAAGATTTTACTGTCCTGCAGTGCAGTGCAGGAACACCATGATATATCTGTGGGGGTTGATAGGATCGTTGATCATTATCAGCCTGAAATGCTGATGAGGCAGAAATATAAAGGCAGGTATTTCGTTGATGTAAAGTTAACTTGCCATAGATTCATCCAATCACAATGCATGCACAAATGGTTGGCATGTTGTAGATCCTCTCTAGGGCTAAGAGGTGTTGGGGCAGAAGAGCATTGACCCAAAAAGGAAGGCTGGGGGTGGAAAGAGGAGACTGAGGAGGTGACAAGACGTTTGTGTGATTTCATTGATTCTCACATCCTCAGGTTTGCAGTCAGTCAACTATTACAGTAGTCTGATTAATTCATTGGCAACTATTTTGATAATTGATTAATTTTCCAAGCAAATTGACAAACATTTGCTGGTTCCAGCTTCTCAAATGTGATGGCTGGTTTTTATCATTGTAAATTGAATATTTTTGGTTTAGTTTGTCAGATAAAACTTTGAAGACATCACCTACTACAGGGCTCTGGGAAAATGTGATGGACTTTTATTACTCTTATCCAGATAAATAATTAATCAAGACAACGAATGGCAGATTAATCGATAATGAAAAGAATTGTTAGTTGCAGCTCTAGTATTAAATGAAAACTGCAGCTTGTAGTTGTGGGCTGAGGCGTTGAGATGAAAAAAGTCCCCTGGGTAGCTCTGTTGATAGCAGACTAAAGTGAAGTCTGTTATCTAGAATGTCTTACAGTGGGATGTGGCAATAGTCAAATAAGCTTTAATTCCTGGAACACATTAAACCAACATGAAACGCAGCCAATAGTGAGGAGTGTTAAAGTACATTGTGAAGGGAAACAGAGAGGTCCAGCTGATTTATTCCCCCTGAATTTGAATAAGGCCGTTCTCTTTCATCCCTCTTTATTCATCATATTCACCAGTAAAACATGGATCGATCATGATGGTAAATAAATGGACATTAAAGTATACCCAGAAATCCTGCAATTTAAAGCAAAACTACACCCAAAGTCAGTCTTTTTAGCATCAAACACTTGCCTGCTGTAGACTACGTGGCTGTACTTTCATCTGTCAATTCATGTTGGTTACAGTGTTTTCCTATAGTGAGCAGTTAAATACAGTAATTAAAACATCCATAAAAACCCCTCAAACAACAACAACATGATCTTCTTCTCCAGCTTCCATTTATATGTTCAATATGTTCCAAACACTCATGTTTCAGACAAAATATGCCTAAACAAACAGGTTCGCTCTCTGCCCACACATCGGCCTGCAAACAGAGGGGTGTGTGTGTGCACCTCCCTATCCTAGCTCACTCATTGGCCTTTGTTTTGGTCTGTCGGCTCCCAGACAGTCACCTCCTCAATCAACAAAGTACCGAGGTGCTTCTCGTTTGGCTAATGTGGCTCCTCGCGTCTTTGCTCCTCCTGTCAGACGTAAAAGAGGGAGATGCCTGGGAGAGACGCGAGGACGGAGGAGTTGTGGACATCCTCCCTACACAAGTAGAGAATTAAAACTTGTAAGAATAACAAAGACGAACAAGATGGACGTGAGGGAGACTGTAAACGGATAGAAATGTTGCAACCTAAATAAAATCTCCAGCCTAATCACTTCGTGTCTTTTCTTTTGGATAAAAAGTCTTTAAGAAAAAATAAACAAGGTTGCTTCATAATTCAGATTCTACACACGTAAGATTTTTATGTTGTGAATACATATGAATAATAAGCCTCCATTGGTGCTGTTAGTCCAGTTTCCACAGGTAGTTTTTCTTTGCTGGACTGCTTTTTGATTTAGTCTGATAAAAAATGGGTTTATATTTACACAGAAACATTGTCTAGTGCAGCTTTGCGTGAAGTTGATTTCGGGGCTCTATAAAAACGAAGCGACCAGGCGCCAGATCGTAAGCACCAGATGCTTTGAGCCGGGGAGGAGGGGCCAACTTTGAATGTGGCGTTTACAAACCGCCACCGACAAATCCTACTCGTTACACTTTTAAGAAATGGTGGAAGAAAAAGCAGGAAAGCACAATTAAGACCATAATCCTAAAAGGCATAAGTTACATGTATGTTTTAACTGAACAAGTGATGGGTGGATATCAGGAAAGAAGGATGTTGGGTGGTTGTGACACAAAAAAAACCTCCTCAACTTCTTTTTCCCTCTCTCCCTTATCCTCGCCCTGCACCCCTCCAGGCGTCGGCTGCAGCTGAACCCCACACAGGCCTTCTTCCTGCTGGTCAACCAGCACAGCATGGTGTCAGTGTCCACACCCATCTCCGAGATCTACGAGCAGGAGAGAGACGAGGACGGCTTCCTCTACATGGTCTACGCCTCGCAGGAGACCTTCGGCTGCTAGGGAGGGGGGGGAGGGGAGGGAGAGCGGGACATCTTCAGGTGCTGGGAGGACAGGGAGAGGGTAGAGGGGGACGCTTGAGGGGAAAAGGGAGGCATATGGTGTCAAAACCGACCAGAAACCACCAAACTCCGTGATCCTCTCCACTTTGTTGCATTGCAGGCCCACGTAGCAGCACCCGTCAGTCAGTGTACATGTGACAGACACCCCTTGTCCCTCTCTCTCTGTCATAGTCGAGCACCCTCTTCATATTGGTCAGTAAGTACAACACTAGCTACAAAAGCCAGAGGACACCCTGTGTGTCTTTCCTGCCCTCAGTTAGAATTCAGAATCATACCTGTGGTAGCTCTGAGTGTTTCTAGTTTGATTTTCTCTCTTGTTCTTTTGGTCCCACACGGGCTGAGTTCTCTTATTTTGAAAAGGTGGGACAAACCAACCAATGACTTTCGAGTTTGGAATCTGCGAGTAAAATAGATTTTCATCGTTAACACTATACATATGTGTGTATTCGACAAGCTAAACTTGAAACCAGGCAGTCACTTGCAAGCCAGCCAGAGTTCAGGATGTCATTTGAAGCTCGGCTGATAAAGTCACTGATACTGCTCCCAGTTTAAACCCTCTGATATGAACGCAGGTGAAAACACAGCAAGGTTCAGAACTATCCAGTAACTTGCTGTGTCAGTCTGTATTCTCGTCATTGCAACGGCAGTAGTACAAGCTAGAAGATAGATTCGTAGTGATTGTTGTTTTACCTTTTAACTTTTTTAACTCACATTTTAGTTTTTTAATTATTGTCTTTTGTTTCAGATATTAGCTGTAGTTTAGTTTGTGTCGTGTAGCTAGTTCTGAGTTTGTTTTAATCATACATTTACCGTCAGCCTGAAGCTCAACTTGCCAACTCGCCACTGGCTACCGAGTAGCTGACAATCAGGCTTAAAATGACTGTAATACTCATAAATTTAATAGCATTTACGGTAATTTTACATGTGCAATATTCGCGCCCTTGCAGGTTCCCACACCTTGAAAGACACATGAGAACAGCAGCACTGTTGGGTAACACAACACTACTCCACTCCCTCCCTGTAAAGCTACTGTACAGTACTAACCGCTCAGTCACAGAAGCCACACGCTGCTACATCCTGTCAGGCAGGTCGACAGCATGTTAACAGTAATCAACAGACTGAAGCTAATGTGTTTTTGCCCCTTAAGCACAATACACCTGTAGTATCACTACTCACCTGTCTTCCTGCACAAGGCTCCCCCACACACGTTTAATGTCATAAACAGCCAATCAAGTGAAGCAGATTTAAAGGCCTATCCTGTAGATTTTAGGCAGTGGAAACACGAGGGATGCGCTCTGTTCCAACAGTCGTAAAGTTAAATGCTTGCTTGCTTTTCGTGCTTGGTTTGAAGGGGGTGGTGTTTCTTAGAAACACAAATGTAGGATATGAGAATTTTAGGAGACAAGCAATTATCTAGCCTGAAACTGACACTGTTGGTTAGGATGAGCAGCACAGGAGGGGATGCTGTCTCCACAGAGGCAAACAAGGGGTCACAAGCAATTACATGGGGATGATAACAGGACGGGATGTTTTTGTTTTGACACCTTGTGTGATTTTTTTTTTTNTTTTCTAATTTCCCTCTGGCGGGCTTGGACAGGGCAGTGAAATGCCAATATTGTAATACTGACGCAGCCTGAGCTTGGCAGGAGTGGAAGTCAGGAAGTAATCAGATCCCAGTAAAGCTTTCCAGCTGAGGTGAGGTGAAATACAGTAAGGCCCTGCTTTAATATCATTTGTCCACTGTGAGGGCGGCGTCTCCTCCTGGCCTCGTGTTAGACAGCTTGTGTCATGGTAGCATAGAGTTGAGCATTAGACATAATAAAATGTATTTAATGTCAGAAATGAATGAGCTTCTTTTGCACATAAATTAATACAAATATAAAAGAGTTGGCATAGAATTTTTTTAGGAGTTACTGTATCTATATAACAATTCTCTCTTCTTTTTGTATCTGCTCCTCTTCTCTAGAGCACTGCTGCTCTCTATGTTCGTCTGTCTGCCTTTGTTTGATAAAACGTTATAGACAAAAAAGGTTGTGATGCACTACAAACCTTGCATGTTTTGACTTTTTTTTTTTATAAATGTATATTGATTTCACGCAATAGATAAAACTGTATTGTTTAATTTAGAAAGTCTTTTTAGATGTTTCCCAAACCAAAAACTGAAAATAAGTGTATGTGTATGTTTGAAACAAACAAAAAAATGTGTGCGTATAAACGATCATATAATCGAGCTGTATTACAAAGTGTGTTTTTCTTTAGGCTTTCTGACGTCGTCACTGTTTGGAGGGGTGTACATAGATGCATTGCTACAACCTTATTCAAAGCATTTGCCAATAAATAAAAAAGTTGCCTTTAAAATATTTTTCTTGTCTTTGCTGTTCTGCACTGAGGCTTGAATGTTTTAGAAGGTAGCTTCTGTTCTTGGGCTCATTCTGTCTTTATGTATAGTTACTGCTTTGTTAAATGATGTCTCCTATTTGCCAGTAGATGACACTAAAGTCCACCCGCATGAGGTGGTCTTTATGCGTTAGCATGAGGAAGGAGGATACATGATGTGGCTCCCTTTAAGTGTAAAAATACTGTCCTACAATCAAAACCTTGTTTGAGTAAAGGTACAAAAGTATAATTGGCAAAATGTACTTCAAGTATCAAAAGTACTTGTTCAGCAGTAAAATGTCTCCTGTGACTGATAAATGATTATTATATTATTACTGATGCATCAATCAGCATGTTACTGTTGGAGCAGCTCCAGGTGGAGCTAGTTTGAACTACTTTATACACCATTAGAGTACTTTATTAATCCCAAAGGGAAGAGGGTTAACGAGTCCAGTCCAGTGGTCCCCAACCTCGGGGTCGGGCCCCTCCAAAGGGTCACCTCCCTTGGTAGTGAAGTGGAATAAAAAGTACAGTATTTCCTTCTGAAATGTAGTGGAGTACAAGTGTAAAGAAACATACAATTTAAATACTTTTTAAAAAATGAGAAAAACTACCTCAAAACTGCACTTAATTACAGTACTTGAGTACTTGGGTTACTTACATAGTTTTCCAACCCAGACTTCTCGTACTTCTGTACGCTGCCATTCATTCTGATCCTACTGTGTTTTTAAAGACACCTTAAAGAACACAAACAGATAAAAAGAGGGAGATTTATTTTATTTTACAAGACAGACGAGACGTTTTATTCGTTAAGAAAAATCAACCATGTTCACCAGGCAGGCCTTGATTTGTTACAGAAAGACTGAAGTTAAAACTATCCCAAGTCTAGTCCAGTTTGCGTCCGAATCCATCTCATTTTATACAGCCTGATGAAAACATCCTGCTCTGCTTTTATACAAGACCAGACACTGAATTCACTCTCTACCTGTATCTAGTTACACTACTGCATGTTGAACATGGTCAGTCTGCTGGACGCTACAATGTCAAATTGAGTGATTGCAGACTTCAAAAAAGGAAGCTTGTTAAGCACTCGTTCAGACAAAGCATCACTCTTTAACCTTCAACACTTTCAAATCAACAAACGCAACCAGGGCTTACATCCTTCAAGCATCAGAGAAACGTTTGGGAGGGTTGAAGCTTTGTGATGTGTGGGTGTCAATGGGAATCCCTTGTAGCTGCAGGCAACAGAGTGAGGAACCAAAACGTGTTTTCTGACTGACTTTAAGTGACAAAACAGTTACCGAAGCATCAGGAAGGTGATTCTGTCAAAGCAACTGATAGTTTCCCACGAGGGTGATGAAATACATCCACAGCTCGGCCTCCTACCAAAAGAGTTTACACACGTTTCTTTTCTATGGTGACTTTTTAAGCGATACAGGCACAAAAATAAATTGGATTTGTAATTCCTTTTAGCACAGCCTTGGTCACTTTTGGTCTAACCAAACTGGGAGAAAACACTCAATCTTATTTCTCCCAGTTTGGTAAAAAAATATCCACATTAGTGCCACAAACGCTGAAATACCAGATTCCTCAACTTGTATGTAAATGCAGCTTTCTTTCACCATTTCTTCATTTGTTCCTTGTAGTAGCAGAAGACCTCCAGCAACCTTATCCCCACATTAACACCGTTAAGCCTCTCTCAGCAACAGCCTCTCCTTTGAAAACCTCTACCAATTATCTCCAGCAGTTCCAGGCAACATCAGAGATGAGGTGGCGGATGTACAGAATTTTTACTGGATACGGATCATTTCCTCGCAGAAAGCTGATGTCAGACATGACTGAGGTAACCAGAGGAGAGGTTTTTACAAAGATTAAATCAAATGCTAAAAAAGGTACAAAATGATCACTGTAACATGGCTGCAGGTGGGAGCAGTGACTTCTGAGTGAACGTGAGCTGTGCTGTGTGGAAGGAGGTGTTTTAAGTTGAGAAATGAGGTCCAGCAGCTTGTGGGCTTCATGCGTGTTGAGACCAGGCGGACCGCAGCGGAGCTCTTCAGTGGCTGGAAACTGCAGAGGCGGCTTACGCCATGCTGATGGGAAACAGAGCAGAGGAGATGGTTGACATCACAGGGAAACAACATTTAATGGCTTACTGTTCCTGTAACTGAGGGCTATTTCAGATTAAACGGGATATCAGGAGCGGGAGATGTACCGTCCTTCAAAATGAATCAATTTTAGTCAGTGGAGCGCAGGGAGGCAGAGATGAACACGAAAATACAGAAATGCTGCCATTTGTGTTGGTTAGAGCTGTGAAGCTGCAGGTTTTACAGGCAGGTGGGTGAAGGATTCTTCTGCACGTGTGCAGGTGCATCATGACCACAACCACGGAAAATATGTTTCCCAGGAAGTCACATGTATCAGATTTTATTCAAATTTTACTATTAAAATTTGGGCTCAATTTATTGTTTGTTGTGATCATTTTACATTTAATTTCAGAAAGCTAGGACCATTTAAATGAAGACAGACACCACAAGAACAGAAATCTTAATTTAGAGTTTGATTTTGTTGGTGTGACGTCACAGTCCGGGCTCACATTTTACACCATTTCTTTACAAATATTTACAGGGAAAAAACAAACAAACACAAATGTGTTTAAACGGAAACAGACACACTCTCCAGATGATGTTTAAAACACGAAAACGAGATGTAACATGTTGATCAGGGAGCTTCAGAGGTGCTGAGAGGTGGATTTTGTTACCTCCGGACAGAGCCAGGCTAGCTGGTTCCCCCTGTTTCCAGTCTTTATGCTAAGCTAAGCTACCTGGCTGCTGGCAGTGGCTTCACATTTACCGAACAGACATGAGAGTGGTATCAATCGTCTCATTTAAGAAAACGAATAGTTGCACATTTCCCAAAAAGAGTACCTCAGTCTAGAATGAACCTGACAATGACACAAACTCTGGGCAGACGAGCCGTATGATCCATTTGAAATTTGAATACGTAAAAAGGGGACACAGCTTGTGTAAACAGAAAATTCATCTGAATGAAGACGGAGTCAAGATCAAGTAAACATGCAGGCAACAGTGTGAAGTGTGAAGCAACACTAGTGATTTAAAAAAATAAGATAAACTTGACTGAAAGTGGTGAGTAGTTATAAAATGAACAGATGGCAGTGTGTGTGTGTGTGTGTGTGTGTGTGTGCATATATCACACAACTGCAGAGACACCTTTTCAGGATGTGAGAAAGAAGAAAAGTAGCACGCATGGTAATTTTATACAGCATCTGAGTGTGTGTGTGTGTGTGTGTGTGTGTGTGTGTGTGTGTGTTGGCATGTCAGCGAGGAGCTGTGTGTGATCAACAAGTATTAATGAGTCAGTCTGTCCAAGGTTGAGTGTTACAATCATTTCTGTGTGAACGTATAAAAATGGGTCAACACAGATCCGAGCCGTTACAGATTCATTCTTTAAACTTTCTGGGTTGAACGTGAAATAAGTGTTTACAGGTCGTGTGTCAGGTGAGCAAATCTGTCAAATCTACGTCACAAAAATAAAAAGGTTGGGACACTGTATCTGTGTTGGTCACCTGTCGATCAGCGAGTCCCTCATGCTGGTGGCGATGGCGGAGGGCTGCGCTGCGTCACTCAGTCTGAAGACGCTCTCGATGACCGACAGCTCGGTGCTGGTGGTGTCCAGGCCGCAGAACGCGCACCAGTCGTTGACCACCATCCCCGCGGCGATCACCTCACTGCCCCGGTTCACCGTGCCGGCCTGAACAGGAAGTTAGCTTCACTATTATGCACGAAATTTGACTGATATCTGCTCTTTCTTATGGTTGAGCCTCGTTTGGATGAGCCGTCTCTCATTATTGAAATTCTGTGATTTATTGCACAAACTTGCTGTGAGAATCTTTATTCACGACTTCTCTTCACTGTTTCATACAATTTCATCGCTTCAGTGTTTGCAGCCGATTAACTGAACGCACCACAAGCACTTTTATTTACAAAAACATACACAGAGGGTTTTTATCCAATCACTCACCACGAGGGGGACTTGTAGCAGAGACGACAGCTCGTCCTGGTCTTCTATGGACGTCTTTGGGTGGACGAGGCCTCCCTGGTTGCTGAACGCGCAGTAGGAGCCGACCAGGACCTGCTCTGCTACAGTCTGACGGAAAACCTCCACCTTCAGAGTGTCTGCAAGGATCTCCTCTGTCTCCTGAACAAGGGGGAGGGAGGGAGAGCGAGCATGTGTTAAATGAAATCAGACTTCAACTGATCTCCCTGAGTGAAAAGGGTCTTTTTTTGCCATGCGTGTCTCTTGATTTGATGAGGTCACGAACCATTTAGTTTTTGAAAGAAACCACAAACGTCTGGAGCCCAAATGGACTTCTTCGCTCACTTAGTGTCATTTTTAGCTTTTAGTTTACGACCATGTGAAAGAGAAAAGCAAATGTTTTATGTTTTACTTGATAAATGTCTGCAACAACTGATTATCAGATGTTGAATTAACTGAACTAACTAACTAAAACCAGGACGTTACAGCCACTTTCACATCTCATCCCCGGTCCAGTCACTTGTTATGAGATCCTCTGTAGGTACAACTGTCAGTGAGGTGTACAGGAGAAAGCGTGTGTTTATCAGTCTCACCCTGTCCAGGTCGGGGTGGACCAGCGCTACGTAGTCATTGCAGGCGATGACGTTACCGAGAGCAGACAGCCTCTCCTCCACTCTCTGGATCCTCACCGCCTCTGGCAGGCAGTTTCTGATGTGCTGCAGCTCCTGGTCTGTCGTGTTGTTGGGCACCAGAAGGCCGTGACGGTTACCTGTTTACAGGACAAACACAAAAGTCATCAGGAACGCACAACGCAAGTTTTAGCTTTTGTTTCTGTTCAGCCTGTTGTGTTGATGAGAAGAAAAGAAAAGTGTGGTGACCAAACTTTGGGACCAGAGATTTGGAGAAATTGAGCAAAAACAAGGACAGAGAATAAAGTCAAAAGGATGAGAGGCAGGTGTTGTTGTAAAGGATCAATGTGCTGTAAAGATTTCCAGACACCAAATGAAAGAGGAAACAGACCTAAGGAGTGTGTGTGTGTGTGTGTGTGTGTGTGTGTGCGTGTGTGTGTGTGTGTGTGTGTGCTCCAGGGCATTACTCACCCACACACATCCTCCCTATGATGCGACAGCCTGCTATGGAAGCGTGAACCACTGGGATGGTTTCTGACAATTCTCCTTCAAACACACTGCAGTCACACAAACAACAACAGCCTGTCACTTATTTCAGCTCTGCATGGAGACCAACCACTGATGAACTGGACTGGCTGTTCTTTCCTGAGCCAGCTGTCAATACACCACTCAGTCCTTTACATAAAATCTCAATTTTTAGGATTAGTTTGACTTTTGTTCCTGCCACACTAAACTGCTGACGGTGCCTTCCAGCAGCACGAGTCAGTTCAAAATGAGATTAAATTTAATTTGAGGGCTGCACGCCGGATCATTAACATGCTGAATTACAAAGGGGATCCCCACCATGCTTGCAATGTATTAAATTATGTTCTGCCTGGTATGTATGGTAGCCAATGTGGAAGAAAACTTAAATTTGCCAGATTTTTAATGAGGTTTGGTATGGCAGTATCTCCATGCAGTAGAATATGGAACATTTCTGCAGTAATTGTGTGATAGAGTAATGTTAGTGCAGCCCGACTGATACTGGATCTTTGAGGCCAACACTGATATCGATATTTGGGAGTTTAACAATCTGATAACGATAAATCGGCTGATAAGTTGTTGTTTTTTACCTAAAACAAACCATCTTGATGCGGATCTCCTACGTTTTGTTTTGTTTAATTGTGACCAAACTTCATACTGAGTGAGACATTAAACAGTTAAATAATCAACTTTACAGAGCAAACCATGCAAGCATGTTTCTACATTACCTCAAACCTAGTTTCACATTTCTGTACTTCATTTCCTGGTTCTTCTCAGTCGACATGTACACAGATAACAATATATCTGTAATAAGCTAATATCAGCAGATATATCGGCCTGGCAGATTTATCCGTCCAGCTCTAACTCTTAGTTATTGTCTAAGATCAGATCAGATGAACCTTTATTGATCCTCAGCGGGGAAATTTAGTTGTTGCAGCAGCATGAGGACAGAAATAAATACAGATAAGTATAGAAGTGACAAAAATTAATAATAAGAGGTGCATAAACTAAGAATAGAATAAAAATAGAAACTATACACGAGCACTTGGAGACGAAATAACATGATAAAGTGACAGTGGTGTGATTAACAGTGTGCACCAGACTGATATATGATGTGATCAGGTCATGATACCTGCTGTTTGTCTGTATAATGAATAGAATAAAGAGTCAATGTAACATGAACATAATATAGTATAATGTGGCACATTATGATATGTGTGGGATATGAGACAGTATAAGGTGAAGTGATATAGTATAACATAATATGTAGTAGAGTACAACAATATGACATAGTAGGTCTATAGTATAACACAGTGAATGATATAACATAATAGAGCTGGAACTAACGATTATTTTCATCATCGTTTAATCTGTCGATCATTTTCTCGATTAATCGATTAGTTGTTTGGTCCATAAAATGTCAGAAAATGATGAAAAATGTTGATCTGTTTCCCAAAAGCCCAAAGTGACGTCTTCAAATGTCTTGTTTTGTCCACAACCCAAAAATATTCAGTTTACTGTCACAGAGGACGAAAGAAACCAGAAAATATTCACGTTTGAGAAGCTGAAATCAGAGAAATTGGACACTTTTTCTTAAAAAAATGACTTAAAACGATTAATCGATTATCAAAATAGTTGGTGATTAATTTAATAGTTGACAACTAATCGATTAGTCGACTAATCGTTGCAGCTCTATAACATAATATGCAGTATATTATACGAGAACTTTGGCAAGAATTTGGCGACCGATTTGTTCATATTTTGGTTCACAGACGGCACCTGTAAAAAGAGTGAAGTTATCTGAATATGAATAAGCAGGTCTGACAAAGTAAATGTGCCACCTGTCAAAATAAACAGAACAAAGCTTGAAGGGTGAGAATGCCAAATGAAAAAGAAGCTGAAAGTGACCTCCTGTAACTACTACATTACCCAGCAGTCCACTGTGATGAACATTAACTTGATATACAGATTGAGATACAGTCTGTAACGCTACAACACACACAGACCCATTTCTCCACAGTGTCTGGTACACTCACCCCACCCCACTGTCTCTCTGCTGGACTGATTATACACCGCGCCATACTTTTTAATATATTTTTGTCATATATTATACTGTACCATAAGATACCATATTAATAATAATAATAATAATAATAATAATAATAATAATCTTTATCTACAGAGCACTTTTCTAAACCCACGTTACAAAGTGCTTCACACAAGGCACCAATCTGACAACAAGCTGATCATAAAAACAACTTCCAACAGAGTAAAAAAACAAACAAAACAAATTAAAACAAATTACAGAGTCGCCAGAAAAAAGGGCAGTCAATAAAAATCAAGTAAAATCAGGAAAAGCTCTCCGATAAAAGTATGTTTGAAGAAGAGATTTAAAAGAGGTCGCTGATTCTGCCGACCTGATTTCCTCAGGCAGCTGACTGAGAACTCTGAGTCACTTCTGGTTTTATTTCAGACTTTTTATATTTGATACTCTATTCTGTCTTATATCGCTGTACTATACTACATATTATGTTAATGCGTAGTATAATATACTGCATATTATGTTATATCATTCACTATGTCATATTGTTGTACTCTACTACACCTCATACTGTCTCATATCCCACACATATCATAATGTGCCATATTATACTATATTATGTTCATGTTACATTGACTCTTTATTCTATTCATTAATACAGACAAACAGCAGGTATAATGACCTGATCACATGATATATCAGTCTGGTGTACACTGTTTATCACACCACTGTCACTTTATCATGTTATTTCGTCTCCAAGTGCTCGTGTACAGTTTCTATTTTTATTCTATTCTTAGTTTATGCACCTCTTATTATTAATTTTACTTTCTGTACTTTTCTGTATTTGTTTCTGTCCTCGTGCTGCTGCTACGGCTGAATTTCCCCTCTGAGGATCAATAAAGGTTCGTCTGATCTTGTATATAATTCTGCTGTAGTCTACAGGTAAAGTATGGCAAGCCCTTTTAACATTTAATCAGCAGGGCTGACGAGTAGCGATTTAGTTTTCACCAGTGGAAGTGACATTTCGACATGTCAAAATGTCATTTCGACCAGTTAAAATGTTAATTTAAGATATCTGCAAAACAATTTTGACATGTTACAAATATATTTTCACATGTAGAAATCACATTTCGACGAGTCAAAGCTGATTTACAGATATCTTTAATTTAATTATAGATATCAGTAATTCCTTTTTTACAGATATCTACAACTGAATTTCCACATGTTGAAAAAGGACTGTGACCAGTGGAAACGTAATTTTCCATTTCAGATATCAACAACTGCATTTCCGATACGTCCGACATGTCAACAAACCATTTTGGATATGTGAGCGGGGCTAGACCAGATCATAGGTTTCACACTCTTCACTGTTAATCTGCCTGTCTACAGTACAGACAGTTGTGGAATAATTAAATCTTCTCAGACGGGGGATCCCTGAAACTACAAATACGGGTCCGCGGCCTGATGCGTATCAATTTGGGGGGGGTCCTTGACACCAAAAAGTTTGAGGACCACTGGGCTAGACGTCCAACCCCGCCTTCCCACAGGCCGCAGCCAGTAGGCCTACTACGGATATGTGCATTGGAGATATCTACACTGACATTTTGACCAGTGGAAATTCCTTTTTGGATATCTTAAATTCAATTCTGACTAGTTATAAAAGGAACTGTAGATATCTCAAATACAATTGTAACTATCAGATATCTGATTCTTACTAGTCACAATCCCAAGCCGACATATCAATAATTTAATTTTGACTCGTCAGAATTGAATTTTAGATATCCTGAATTCCATTTATGATATCTGTAATGTGAGAACAATTGTAGATATC